>PVIJ01003204.1:100517-140472 GCA_004024925.1 Scalopus aquaticus | reverse complement strand
AGTGTCTCTCTCCCACCCCGCCTCCCTATAGTCCTGTTATAAGTGAAACCATTCGATATTTTTCTTTTTCTTTTTGGCTTATTTCACTGAGTATGATTCCCTCTAATTCCATCCATGTTGCGGCAAATTGCATGTGTTTATCTTCTTTCCATGCTGAATAGTACTCCATTGTGTATATGTACCACATCTTCTGGATCCACTCATCTATTTTTGGACATCTGGGTTGCTTCCATACCTTTGCTATTGTGAATAGTGCCGCAATGAACATACGGGTGCATGTATCGGAAAGGGAATTTTTCTGTTCAGATCCTTCTGATTTCTCATTTCTCATTGGTGAAGTTTCACTCCATAGAGAGGCAAGTTCCTATATTTTCAGACTTGGCAGCCACTCAGAAAGCCAGTTCCCACTTCTGCTCCATAGTGTGGCATTTCCTCCAAATCTAGAGAGGACTTGATGCTGATGGGGCTCGTTATAACAGGAACAAGGGCTATGCAGGCCCAGGGTTACGACTAAAACTGCAACCAGCTCATTCTTTTAAACAAATGCCTAAGCTCAAAGAACAGCTATGCCACGATTCAAGGAAGTGACATAATATTCAGGTTGTCTCCAATTTCCCACATTATAGTAATTGTCTTTAAGCAACATGCCTTTCTGCAGGACAAATTTAAAGTGCTAAAAATAATTAGAAGAGAAAGGCCTCATTTAAAATCAGCTACCACTCTGGAACTCTACTGATCTGATCCTTGCAAATCATTCATTATGTTGCATTACATTTTGCCCAGGGTCTGGCGGATCCCCGAGTGGGATCTGCTGGTTTTTCAAATGGAGACCTGCAACTTGGATAAAGCGTGCTCCTCTCCCAGGACCTCCAACCCTGAAAAGAGATTGCTTTCCACAGTTGCATGCGCCCAAAGCCTTTCCATTTGGGTTATTTTGTCAGTAAATAAGAGTCTTGAATAAAATACAGTTGATGGATTCTGACTGCACAGCCTGATTTCCCGAATCCTACCATCTTGGCAGATGTATGTAACACTGGTCAACAGTGAGATTGTTACTGACTTTAAAAGGTCCTAATCTGTAGTAGCTTGGTGTGCTGAACATGAATATAACCCTGAAAATTTTTTGTTAGCTCTCATTTTGAAGATATTTCATATAATTCATTTTATATGTTTCACCGTGTAAATTTATCCAGTAGGACTGCAACAACATCCTAAATCAGCCTAGAATGATGGAATATTGCATCGCATTGCATAATACCATCATGCACACATCATCCAGAGTTGATTGCATCATTTTCTGATGTAATGCAATACTACTGCCAGGTGGCTACTGAAGTAAGCTGATGTCAGCAGTACACTCTATAAAGCCCTGTCGGAAAGGTGTAGCATTAAAAATAGCTCAGACTTTGTGCAAGACAGTTTAAGCTACTGTTCCATAGAACTGTTATTATTTTATCCATTTAGGCACAATACAGAACAGTAATGCCTCAAAAGTGCATTAATGGTGTGGACTATTTCTGCTCTATTTGTGGGGAAGTGACATTTGCCAACCAGAAGAAAAGTATCATTTCTCAAGTAAAGAAGGCTTATCATCTTTACTTTGGATGCAAGGTTGGTGACCAAGACAAGCCTTGGGCCCTGTATATATGCTGTGCTCCATGTACAACACAACTTTCACAGTGGTTAAATGGCAAAAGACCATCAATGCCATTTGCAGTCCCCGTGGTGTGGAGAAAGCCAAGTAACCACATAAAAGACTGTTACTTCTGCTTGGTTCTTCCTCTTTCCGGGGGAATAAGAAAGCAAAAGAAGTTGAAAATAGTCTACCCAAGCATACAGTCTGCAATGAGACCAGTCTAACATGGTGAGGGACTTCCTATTCCAGAACCTCCAGAAGAATATTCTGATTCATGTGATGAGGACAAGGGTGAACCGACCTGTTCTCCTGTTCCATCAGCATGCCGTGATTAGATTTTCACTGTGGTGCATTATCAACCCCACACAGACTAATATAGGAAGAACTCAATGACCTGGTTTGTGATATTTTGGACTTATCCAAGAGCAAGGCAGAATTGCTAGGATCAAGACTCCAACAATGGAATTTTCTAGAAGAAGATGTCACAGTTACTTTCTCTTGAAAGCACCACCAGCAATTGGAGCCTTTCTTCAGAAAGGAAAGTACTCTGCTATTCTGTTCCAATACTGAGGGCCTCATGAATGCCTTAGAAATCACTCATGACCCACAAGAATGGAGACTATTTCTAGACTCTTTCAAACTGAGTCTTAAGGCTGTGCTTTTGCACAATGGAAACCGTCTTCCATCTATTCTATTCCTGAGCAGCTGTACAAGAGACAAGCGAAGAAATCTAAGAAGTAGTCTATGGCTTGATTTTTTTTACAGATATTAACCATAGGCCTATTACTATTGGCATGCCTTTCGTGATGTAAACATCAATTTATTGCAGATTACAAAAAAAACTAGAGCCGAAATTAGAATTTGACTGTCATATTCGTGTTGAACACATACAAATTGATAGGAAATGACTAATTTTATTTCAGTAACATGACTTTTGTAAAAATTTGTTGACCAGTGTAATCAGCCAGAGTGACCGAGGGATGGAACTTGGCCAGTTGTGAGTTCCCTGACAAAGAGTTTGAAATATTCATTGATAAGAAAAGCACCACCACATGGGAAACTGTACATGTCTTTTACATTAGAAACATTTCAGCTTTCAGGCAGGCTTTGGAGAAAAACTCTTGCTTTATGTTTTTATCTTGTTAATACTTTTGACATCTTGACAGTTTTCAAGGTAATGACCCCTTATGGGGAGCAACAGGAACTCCATCTGCTTTTTTTTTTTTCTAAGCAGCTGGTTTCCCTCAGTCTCCATGCACTGCTACTTTCCCTAAAATGATTAACTATGGAGTTTCTGAAATCTGCAATTTTCCTGATGCTAATAAGTCCGTCATTTAATTTTAATAGCCAACACCTTCAGAAACAGATTTTATTGTATTAGAAGACGGAAGACATTATTTATTCTTGTATCCTTTTGATTTCTTCCCAGTGAAGTTTAGTAACATAGACCTGCTTAAAAAAACAAATTCTGTATGAAACTATTTAAAATACTGATGACATCAAATAGAAAAGACAAAATTATTAATGTAACCTACTGTGTAAAGGTATTTAACTAATAATGTTGAGTGAACTAAAAAATGCTTGTAGAATCTTAAAAAAATTAATTGATCATTGAATTTAGAAACAGAACAATATATATTTTTATTTTACATGACATTATTTGATATTTTTAATGTAAAGATTTTATGCCACTTTGTTATCACATTAAATCTGGAGAAGTAGTCAGTAATTCCATGTGAATAAATTACAACATCTATTTATAAATAAATCTTCAAAAAATTCTCTTTTGCCTATTTTTTAAAAAAGATTTATTTTTGCATACAATGCTGGGGTGCAGGTCAGAGGCATGGGGCGGTGAGAGGGTTCACCAGAGACAGAGTGGGGAGTAGAACAGGCAGAGTGACAGAAATACATGGCTGAGGGGAGCAGAGGGTTAGGCAGGAGAGGTCTGCTGTGCCATGTGGGAATCTCCCTGGCCAGGCATCAAACTCACGCCACAGCTGCCAGCTCCACAGCGCTGTGCCTAACCCATTGTGCCATCAGAGAGACACCCTTGTGCCTATTTTTTTTTTTTTTACTATTTTGTTTCTCATCATTTTGATCCCATTTTCATTTCTTTTTGTTATTTTCTATATTGTTATCTTAAAGTTTTTTCCTTTTTCACTTGCTTTCTAATTTTGTTTTTATTTCTGTAATGGCTTTGTTTTTGTCTACTGTTTTCTTGCAGAATTCTTTTATCTCACATTTTACCATCTCCTGTTATCTCAGTATATCTCTTTTTCTTTTTGGTTTACTACTTTTAGTAAATATTTTTTTAAATTGAGGTAACATGGGTTTTCAATGTTGTTTGTGTTTTAGAAATATAGGCCCTCCCATTCAGGTGCTACCACATCAAACCCACCACCAAAAACCACCATAGTCCAGTCATAGTCCAACTTTGTTCTCAGCCCTTCTCCTTCCTACCCATTGGAGCCTCAGTTCTACTGTTAGATTTCTAGGGTTTATTAGTTTGGCTTTATCTGACCCTTTATTTGGTTTCTCTATATTCCCCTTTATAAGTGACAGCATTTGGTATTTATCTTTCTCTTTTAACTTATCCAGCTCCATCCATGTTGTCACTAATGGCAAGAGTTATCTTTTTTGACAGTTGAGTATTATTCCATATTGTATTTGAGCACTTAGATTGATTCCATAGATTGACATGCTGTAATGAACATGGGAGTCCATGTTTCCCTTTGAATTAGTGTTTTTGTTTTCTTTGGATAGATACCCAGGAGTGGAATCGCTGGGTCATATGGCAGATCCATTTTTTATCTTTTGAGAAACCTCCATACTGTTTTCCATGGGGACTGAGCTGGTTTATATTATTACCAACATTGTAAGAGTGTTCCTTTTTCTCACAACCTTGCCAGCACTTGTTGTTTCTGGTCTTTTGTGATATGGGCAATTCTCATGGGAGTGAGGTGGTATCTCATTGTGGTCTTGATTTGCATTTCCCTGACAATAAGTGATGATGAACATTTTTTCAAGTGTCTTTTGGACATCTATCTGTCTTCTTTGAAGAAGTGCTTATTTAGTTCTTCTGCCTATTTTTTGATTGTATTATTTCTTTTTGTTGAGTTGTTGTATGTAGAGCTTTGATATCAGTTCCTTATCAAATATATGGTGTGAAAATATTTTCTCCCATTCAGTTGGTGTCTTTTTGTTTTTATCATGGTTTCTTTCACTATGCAGAAGCTTTTTAGCTTGATGAAGTCCCAATTATTTATACTCCCTCTTGTTTTCCTTGCTACAGTAGATGAATTCACAAAGACATCTCTGAAGCCTATGTTGTGGAGTGTTTTGCCTATGTTTTCAATTATGGAAATTTTGTGGCTTCAGGTTTTCCATCCAGCCTTATTCATTTTTGAGTTGATTTTTGCGTATGGTCTGAGATAGTGGTCTATCTTCTTCCTTTTGCATGTAGCTGCCCAGTTTTTATATTACCACTTTTTGAAAAGACTTTCCTTGCTCTGGTATATATTCTTGGCTCTCATCATATATTAACTGTCGAGGTAAGTGTGAGTTCATTTCTGGGCACTTGGTTTTATTCCATTGTGTGTCTGTTTTGTTCCAGTACCATATAGTTTTTATTATTAAACCTTTGTGGTACAGTTTGAAGTCAGGAAGAGCTATGTGCCATTTTCCTCTTTTTGGTCATGATTGCTTTTTCTATTTGGAGAATTTTGTGGTTTCATGTGAATTGCAGTAATGCTTGTTTTCTTTTCTTTAAGAATGCCATTGAAACTTTGATAGGGATCGCACTTTTTATTGCTGTGAGTAAGATGGCTGTTTGGGCACAGTGTTAATTTTTTCCAGTCCACAAGCAGGGAATATCTTTGTGTTTTATTCTATTCTAACTATGTCATAATGTATAGGTCCTTCATCTCCTTTTATTGTTTTTTCATATTGTTTTCTAAATATTTAGAGTGCAAAGTTTCTAATTTCCAGTAGATGGCGCTGTACATCAGGGAGAACTAGTCTGTAGCTTGGTCTTCATTGAGTAAGGGGGGGTGAGGGGTCACGGAGGTGTCACTTGCCAGTAAAAGTTGTGTGTGTTGGATTGGCTCTTGCCTGTGTTACCACTGCTGGCCCTCCTCTCTGGGTTTCAGATCCAGGTCTCTGCAGTCTGTGGGCAGGGCTCACTCTGCAGCCCTGATGCATTCCAACATGGCTGCTCCCTTTCTGCTTGGTCTCTTGTCCACCTATTGCTCAGGGGGAAAGGGTGTGTGGAATTTCACCTTTTTGAGTTTTGCCTTCTTCATTGGAGGCCCTACCTACCTGGCTTACCCCAGCACATTCTACCCTTAGATCCATAGAAATAACTTTTGCCTTCCTGGGGTGTGGGTATGAACTGTGGTTCCAGCACTACCAGCTGCCTCATCCCCTACTCACAGTTTTGTTTTGCCCAGAGTTGCATTTCCTCTGTGTATCTCCTATAGTGCTCTGTCAGCGTTGGACCCCGTTGATGGTGACTGTGAGCTACTGTGGTTTGGCCTCACTTTATGGGGTATTCTGAGTCCAGTGCCTATCCCCCAAATTCACATGGAACTACAAAATGCCCCAAATCAAAGAACTTCCTCTGACACTGTCTTCCCCAAGTTCACCTCAGTAAACTGCTTTATATTAAGAATATAACTTTATATTCTTAATATATGTTAAGTTACACTCCTTTTCCCGAATTTTTTTGTGACTTTTTAATATTGCTTACTGTGCTACTTCCTATATTATCTCTCATGTTTGAGTGATGTGTGTTTTACTAGACCAGCTATTTGCACCTTTCCTGTATGGGTGGGAATGAGCTGCTTTCCACTAAGTCTAGGCTCGCCTCTGTGCTGCCGCTGGAACAGACGGCTTCCTGCATACGGTTTACCTGTGTGATTCTTTGTGCAGCATCACTGGCACTGTCTTTTTGAATCAAAGTTGACATCATGCCTTGTCTGGGTCTCCATACCATCTTTTTCACACAATGGATAAAGTTTCTGTAACCCAGGGAGTGTTCCGTATCTTTGAGAGTTAACTTTTATTAGTTATATTCTACTTCCTCCCACACAATTTCTGCTCAATCTCAATGGCTTGGACAAATCTTATACGTGCCTTAGAATCTGGGCAGCATTCTTGTGTCCTAGCTTGCAAATAACAAGAGGGTCTTGTGGATTTGGGGATGTACAGGTATTTTTTTTTAAATGCTCTCATAACTTCCAAATAGAAAAATCAATGTAGTCATGTTCATACCAGAAGACTTACTTCTTTAGAATAATAATGTCCATCATTATTTTAGGGATCAGGAACTCATATGTGTGTTGCTTAAATTATCTTTTAATGATTTTCAAAATAATGGAATTTTTAGGATAGCATAGTCTTTCAAAATTATTTAATCAATGAAAATGTACATATAGTCTACCAACACTAGGGATAATTCATATCTCTTGGTAGGCCTTACTTGAAACCTCATAACTACAATATGCTGGAAATTTCAATACTCCAAGAGACAGACTAATTAACAGTTTGTATTGTTCATTTACTCCTTATAAAACATCAGACTAAGCAATATTCAGATATTTCCTACACTGCTTCCAGTTCTTTGTCTCAAGGTCACAGTCTACAATTATTTGAATCATCTGGGCCTAGAGCTGGCATTGCTGGCATAGAATTGAGAACAGAAGCCCATTCCTTGCAGCCAAAAGTGTCTGCTTGTCTGGCAAGATTTAGCTCACATGTGGATGATGTCATAGTAGTTCTGGTGCTGAAAGATACTTACCTAAAACAGAAATTTGTCAATAAAAGCAGTTAGGTATGTGACTGTACAATTCTTGAGACATCTGGTTTGTGTATAAGCAGTGTGTAGTTGAAATTTTCCTCCGAATTCTTATCAGTCTGGATTTCAGCAGTTTCATGAAAGAGATCCATGTTGACAGAAGTTTAGGACAGTTTTGCTACTCATATGCCACATCTCAAATTCTAATTAAATTTTGTCTTTCTCTTTTTTTTTTTTGCTGGTATAGTTTCCTTTCAACTCTATGAATTAAATTCCCCTTGCAACTAAGTTGCTCAGATAGGAGAGATACTTGGTAATTCTAATACATTTTAAGGCTTGAGCATCAAAAGCAACTATAGAAACTTAGAGTGCAATTCATATTCATTAAAATATGTATTATCTGAAATTTGGCTTCTATTTCTACAAAAACACTACATACAGTAACTCTTCAACATCTGTAATCCCATTAAGCTCAAGGCAGTTGCCATGAATTCAGTTCATATGCCAAGTTTGAGCCTGAGATCTTCACTTAATCAGACAAAGCCTTCCTTTCCCCTGAGGCTTTGAGCTCAGTATATTCAGATGTTTCATCAGACCAGAAAGAAAGCACAATCTCTTGAGCCCTGTGTGTTTGAGTGAGTTGGGCCTCTGAGAGCCGTTTCATTCTCCAAAGTCCTTGACCTCAAAACATCCTTTTAACAAATTCCCACAGCCCGGTATTCTAATTATATTCAAGAAATAAACTCAAACTGCACACACTACTCTTTGTCCTAACTGGTGAGGGTTAAGGGCCCAGGCATGGAAAGTTTTGACAACCCCATGATAACTTCCATTCTTATGCCAAGAAAAGAATCTTACGCAGCTCAAATCACAAACTTGCTCGATATATGATGGGGCTTCTCTTTTGTGTTGAAATAGCATTGACACAGTCCTCCCTCTTTATGGCAGGAACCCCACCTGTAGTAAACATCCACATTGATAGGAAATTCTTAAATTCCTTCTGGCAGACATAGTTCTTGAAAAGTTTCTGAAGGGATATATGCACGCGTATGTTCATTGTGGCTCTTTTTACAGTAACCAAATTATGGACACAACCTAAGTGCCCAATGACTGGACTGGATAAAGAAGATGTGGTATATGTACACAGTGGAACACTACACAGCTATTACAAAAAATATGAAATCTTGCCATCGGCAACAACATGGATGGAACTGGAGGGATTATGCTAAGTGAAATAAATTAGAAGGAGAATGACAAATACCAGATGACTTCACTCATGGGGATTATAGAGAAATGAAGGTACAGGTCAAACAAAACCAAAACAAAACCTAGAAATCTGATTGCAGAATTGATGCTACTTTGGTGGGGGATGTGGTATGGCATTCTATAGATTTGGCACAAGGCTGTACAGTTTAAATTTAAAATAAATGTGTTTTTGATGGAGGAGATATAACACAAAATAAGATTAGAACTAGACCCGCACAAGAAAGTGGGGGTAGAAGAAATCAACATAACCATTAGCCCAATCCCTAAGTGCCAGCTCCTAAGTTACAAAGCATAGGTAGGAGCTAGAAGGCAGTCTAGGGCCAAAGATATGGAGATAGAGCCCACTGTAGAATCACCATTCTCTTTTCTAATTCTAGTCAGCCAGTAAACAGAGAGCCATCTTCAAAGATGAGCCCCTCACAACTGAAAGAAGGCTGTATCAGTGCCATCCGTGCAAGAATTCAGGGCAGCCATTTCTCTGCCCACCTGTGCCTATGCAGGCGCTTTCCTTTACCAGCTCTGTCCCTCTGCAGGGCAGCGGCCTGCCTGTCTGCCCAGAACCTGCACCATGCAGGCCTCTCTTAGCAAACCTGCCCCCTCAGAGGGGCAGATCTTCCTGTCCACTTGTGTCTGTACAAGTGTCCTTTACTCCCTTGCCCTAATAAACCGGTTCTTTAAGTATAACTGAGTCTCTGTCTCGTGGAGAAACTTGTCACATGCGGCCAAAGGGAGCTCTGGTGAAACCTTTCCCAGAGTGAACCCAAGGACCCTGCTCCACTTTCAAATCCATCGACTCTATAACGACATCATTTTCATTGTTAAATATGCATCAGTATCTTTCAAGCTTTTTATTTTTTTTTCATCTGGGAGTTCAGTATGTAAGGGAACTAGAAGAGAAGTCAGAGAATAAAGGCGCTGAGAATAAAGGAGGATTCCCCCTGCCTATGAGACTCGAAGTCCTCAGGCCTGTTTGAAGCCCATTTTGATGCAGTCAATTTTTGTGAATAGTCTATGAGTATATAAAAACATATTCTTACTCCTCTCATGTTTACTTACAGATATTTATAAATGTATAAATCTGTATGTATGTATATTCTACCTTAATAATTTTATTGTTTAGGTCTTCTCTATACTTACTTATGATTTTTGACCATTTGATCTGTTCTGCATGAATTAAAGTAATTTAGTCATGCTTTCTCTTTGAATTTACTGTAGTTTTTGCTTTATGAGTTAAAGTGCTGCTATTTGGTATTATGGATATTCATAATTGTGCGATCTTAATTTTACATTTCACTCTTTATTGTTATAAAGTACCTGTCTTTATCTCACTGAATGCTTTTTCCCTGATTAAGCCTGTTTGAAACAACATTTTCATTTATTTGGTATGCCTTTGCCTCTCTTTTTATTTTCCATCTATGTTATTTTGTTTTCACTATCCTATGTAAAAAGCATATAGTTGGAGTTTGATTTGCTATTTTTCTGTGAGAAAAAAATTTTTTCTGCATTTATTGAAAGTTATGTTTTATTTTATTCCTATTAAATTTTTATTGTTTCTAGTTTGCAATTGCTCATTTAATTTTTTGTCACATTACAGCCTATACATTCTTTGTGTCTGCATGTGATTTGATCTTGAAAAGCAAGTATTTATGTTTCAGTGGATGTCTTAATAACTTTGTAACTATCTTTTAGTTATACTCAAAGCAGTGAGCAGTGTATTTCCTGTTCAACCCCCCCATTTATTATTTTCTATAATGTTCTTGTATTTCTTCTCTCTCAACTTCTGTTGGTTGTTTCATTGTTATATTGTCAGAATTTATAACATTTACTCTGTTCTATGACCATAATTCTAACATTTGTTTTAGATTTAATTTAAAAGTGTATTCAATGATCACTGCCAGTTTGTTTTTTTCTAATACGGTCAGGTCCTGGTGAAGACCTTCTTCTGCACTGCAGACCAGACTTCTTGTTATGTCCTCACGTAGTGGAAATGGGTGAGGAAGCGCTCAGGGGTCTCTTATAGAGCACTATTTCCATTCACAAGGGTAGGACCCTCAAGATCTACTCATTTCCTAACAACCCCATCTTCTATCTAGTATCATCATTTTGAGGGTTAGGCCTTAACATATGGATTGGGGAGGATTTGTTTAGTTGGTGGCAATTTTTGTGTTTGTAAAATAAAGTGGATCAGAAGCCAATTCCTAAAACATTTCCTTATATGAATGTAGCTTGTGAAAGTGACTCCTTTAAAGGGAACCCATACTTAGAGTCTAAACTTCTCCGGCAATCCTTTCTCTCAGTCCTCTAATATTACCCAGTTGCTTATTGCAACTTCTGAACAAGGGTCTGAAATGCAGAGTTGTTTGTAATCGATCTAGTGAAAGAAATTTCGAAAGAGCTGGGTTTTTTTGTGTACAAGAGTTGCAAAAGCAAATTTTTATGGGAATGTGAGCAGTGAGCACTGGCCTGCAAGTCACTGTTTTGCTAGATACGGAGATGATAGATTATTTTTGGTGCATTTCACCTTGCAACCAACGTTTTTAGTGGGAGAATCAGTCAGTCTCTCTAGTTTGTCCTTCTGCTGGACATGGAAGTCTAGTACGCTTTTTAAAAGAGTTTTAACTTTGTTTATAAGATATTACCTGTATTATGAAGGCTAGTGTTCCAACTTCTTGATTCAATCACCCCCAGTGTGAAGGTGAAGAATAACTACCTTTCTACCTATGTTATGAAAGCATTGATATGAACTCAGTTTAAAACTGGGAAGTGCCACGTAAGTATACATTTCATTAATCTTGAAAATAAAATAGAGATAACAATCAATAAAAGTTATAATTAAGGTTAAAATTGCTTTGTTCAGTTTTAAATTGCTAGATATTTGTACTTCTTTGTTTTCTGGCCCCAGTTATGGACAGGAAAGTGGTAAGATTTTAAAAAGTACTACATTATTTTATATGTTTGACATTAATTTTATGCTATGTTCTTTAATGAAAAGTAAAGGAGGAAAATTTGAGCACACTACAAAAGCTCTCTTCATGTTTTTAAAGTCTGTCCTTTGCATATATGGGTGAGTAATCTAACTTAGGATGCTTCCAACACCTTTTATATTTGACAGCTTGAGGTTCTGTGCGTCTAAGATTCTGTAAAGTGTCTTGTTTTTTCTACTGCACTGGGCGAGCAGGTTCAGTATATGAGAAGGAATATTGCTAAGTATATCCCAAAGAACCTCATCGGTGGTAGGTGATTAACAAATAGACTAACATGGGACTCAAGCATCTGCTACTGCTTGGTTCTTCCAGGATAGGTGATGTCTTAGGTCCTCCGCAGAACATATCACAGAGCCTGCTCTTCCAACACTTATATACCAAGACAGTGCATCTTCATGCATGTCATTTGCTTATCTGCACTTAATAAATCAGGCCTACTATGTTTCAGGCCTTGTTCCTTTTCTTAAGAAAGTTATAGTAATTAGGAAAACAGACAAAATTACAATTACCATTTTATGTATGTGTACTAGGAAGAAACAAGTGCTATTGAGAGCACAGGGAAGGTAACTAGCCCATACTGGGGTGGAGCAGGGCTGTGTGGCAAGCAACAGAAGTGTCTGCAAGGGAACTGTTATCTGGGCTCAGTAATGAAGAATAAGCAGGCAAAATCATTAAGGTTAAGTGGGAATAACCTAGGCAAAGAAAACAGAGGCTTAGGACATCAAGAAAATAGAGCAGCATATGTAAAGGATCTATGAGGAAGTACAGCAAGATAGGAGAACGCAAGTAGTTTGCTGTGTGTTGAATTTATTCATTCCACTTAGTTATTGATACACTTGTCTCCTTCACTCTGGTGGAGTCCTTGTGGTAGAGATTGTGTGTACTGGTTTATATGGCCCCCGTGTGCAGCAGTAGGCACATAGATGGAGTGCAATAAATGATGAATGAATGACCTTCATTCACGACATGACAGGATTGACAGTGTGTAAGGAAGGATGAGTCCTTTAACAGGAAGCTCTTATCTAGTGGCAGCAGTGAATATGAGATGGGATAGATTTTAGAAATATTTAGGAATTAGAAAAGGGAGAATTTGACATTGGAGATAGGGAAAGACTATAGATTTGTTTGTACTGTAGTGGATGATTACAGTAATAATGGTATTGTTACTGTGGCCCTGTGCTCACACTGGTCATGCTGGCTTTGTTGGTGTTGAGCTGCCTTAGTGCACAGCACCTGTGGAGGCCTCTACCCCATGCCGGATGGGTTTGACCACCAGAGCACCTGAGGCTCCGGGGGCATCCACTTGGGCACCACCCTAGGGCATGCAACCCTGAGGCACCAGAGTGAACTGCAAGCCCTGCGGGCCCTGGTTCAGGACTGTGGGGAGGAGTGTTGGGCCTCTGAAGAAGAGAAACATTGAGCAGTTGCCCTCCACAGGATTCACCCGACCGCCATAGACCTGCGGACCTCCATAGAACTCCACAGAGACTTGGCCGCTGTACCTTCCTTTGGCCCTGCCTCTGACAAGGCCCACAAGGAGCACCACTGGCCTAGGGTGTGCTTTCTCAAAGAGTGTTAGCTGTTGGTTCATACAAAGGCTCACAAAGGAGCTGTTAACAGTGGTGTGTCTTGTACTACTCCTGGTGACTGCTGATGACTGGAACGACTGGCCAGTCTGTCCAGCACTGTTGACAGGACACTGGCACTGTGTCTGGTCACTTTTGAGAGCTGTCCACTGCTTCTGATTGTCTGACATCACCTTCTGGTGCTGTTGCCTTGATTGCTGTCCAGCCCAGTGTCCGGTGCTATGCAGCTCAGTCTTCAGACTGTTGCTGTGGGCTGCTGTGGTGTAACTTCAGCGATCCCACCTGTGTGGGCACCTTCACATGCCACTGTGAGTTGATGCCTAGCCCAGTGCTTACTAGTGTGCTACAAGCTCAGGACCTCATTGATGGGATGGTGCCATCTTGCCTCAGCAGCCTTCATTTGGGACTACTGAACACTGTAAACACTATTTGGGGTGAGACAGTCAGCCCCCTGCAGCCTTAGAAACTCTTTCCCTTCCCCCAATCTCCTTTTTGTTAAATAAACCCATTGTTGCCGGACCCCTGAGCCTAAGTGGTCTTGTAATTGAGTACATGGGTGAGAAGCCACAGTGACCTGTCCCCCACCTTGGCACTGTCCCTTGGTACTGTTTTAGTAACCTTTTTAGTACCATTTCACTATTAATAATCGAAGTTAATATTCATTAGGCAATCTTGTATTATGCAGTACACTGTTTTGCATGTATTAAATCATTTAATCTCAGTGACTTGGTGAGGTAAATACTCAATATTCCCATTTACTGATGAGAAAATTGAGAATATTATAGGTCAACACGACCAAGGTCAAATAGGTAGTAGGTGGTGAATTCTGATTTCTATAGCCATACATATAATCTATTGTTTACTGCCTCTCATAAGTGTGAACAATATACAGAACGTGTACCATATGAATTCATGTATTTCTTACTAACCGCATACAGCAATTACCTCTTTTTTGATCAAATGTTGGGAGCTTGGTTCTGCAGTTTTACTTTTCTAACCTCCAGCCCCAAAAAAGTGGGGAGGGAGTTTGATTTAAAAGAGTTTAAAAAAAGCTGACACCGAAGAGGGAAGGAAGGCACTGAGCGACATTCTGGAATGCTCCAGCAGCTGCTGGAATAAGATCTGCGTTCTAGCAGACTCCCCCCTCCTCCCACTCCCCAGCCACACACGCTCACCTACGCACATTGTAAGGTTTATGTGGACTCGAGTCTCAAGCTGGCTCTAGCAGTCCTCAATTCACATGGAAGTTCATATTCCAACCCCTGGTGAGCTCTACATACTCAACGTTACCTCGAGGTTGCCTCGAGGCTCAAGCGCGCTCAGTGCCAGCCGGATTCGTTCCCAGGGAAACCGCTCGCGGAGGCACCTGGGGCCCGCGCCGGAACACCTGCGACGACCCCGCCTGGCGCCAGGGGGCGCGGGAGCCAGTCGGCCCCTCCAGCCCCACGCCAGCCCCACGCCGGCCCCACCCCTGCTCCGCCTCCAGCCCCGCCTTTCCTCCCCGGGCCTGGCCGCTCTCGGCCCCGCTCCCGGCGCAGGCGCAGTTCCGCGCTCCCCAGGTGGCTCCCAGCGCAGTGCGCCCGCCGCTGCGGAGTGTAGCGACCTCGGGTAGCTTTTTCGCCTCTTGCTGCTTCGGGGTGCGCTCTGTGCTACTCTGCGAGCGCCCCTGAGCCCCCGCAGCATCCCGGTGGGTTGGTCAGGTGAGTGCGGCCGTGGAGAGAGAGGCCCGGGACGCGGAGCACCGCCCCCCTCTGCGCCCGCGCGCCCGCCTCCAGCGAACCGGCCTGGAGGGGCGGCGCGGCAGGTGCAGGTGCGGACGCGGCGGAGGGCGCGGCTCGCTGGGACCCGGCCCGGCCCTCCTGCCCGGCGAGCGCGCTCCCTCGCATGGGCTTTCGGGCTCCACGACCCCCGGCGGAAGCCGCGGCGGCGTTGGGGGCTTGGCGCCCCGGAGCAGCTGGTGGGTGTCTGTAGCTCCTACAACCCCATCCCCGTCTCCAGGCCCCCCTGCCCCTCCCCCGGGCACGGGCGCGTTACTCATTAACTGCGCGGTCCCGAGCGCTGGAGGTCATGAGTCGAAAGCCAGGTTACCTGTCAGTGGGGTGCGGGCGGCCAGGAGCGGGGACCTGAGGTCGCGAGGGGGTGGGTTTCTAAGGAGAGTTCCAAGTAAGTCTGGAGCCCGTGGCTGCGCGGGGCTTAACGTGGACCCAGGGGTGTTTGTAAACGACATTCGAGACACTTTACCGAGGCGTAGAGGTGACCCCCGGGAGGTGTCGGCGAAACCCGTGGGAAAGAACAAGCACCGGGTCTGGCGGTTTAGGAGGAAGCTCGGTTGTACCTGACTTTTGTTTGGGGGAGTTGAGAAGAGCTGCACAGACCTAGTTGTAATTACAGTACCCTTCCAGCGTTGATAGCTTACTCGACCGCCCGGGGGAAAGCAAGCTTAATGGACTATAGAAGTGGTGATGTGAAGTGGAATTTGCAGCACGTAAAGAGTTGCCAGCTATGGGCTTAAAAAAAAAAAAAGTAATAGCGAAAGGATAAGATTTGGAAAATTAACGCAGAGTTCATACTGATTCTTGCGAGGCGGTCAGTTTAGTTTCCTGGAAGTGTGAAGCATATTCCAAGGCTACTTGTTCCACACGCTTCTCTTTTCCCCCAACTCCTACCTTGCAGTGTAGGAAAAAACCGTGTAATCTTTTGCCCTGGAAAGATTACGTAAATGTAGAGGCTCATAAAAGGATTAAAACAAAACTGTTCCGTTGTAAATCTATTAAAAGACCCAGTTTTGGTTCATTATTCTTATTCTGTTGTTTATGCAGTTTAAAAACAAGGTGAATGACAAATCAAGGAGAAAAGAGGCAGAAAGATGTGTAGACCAATCATAGTAAATATTTGATACTGTTAAATATTCCACCAGCTTTATGGGTTCTTGTTCTGTTAACATTTGTTATTTATTTACCACCACTGTGCATTTTGATAGGACTTCTCATGCTTGGTTAAAACATTGTATCCTAAATATAGTTTATGTGATTTAATCCTAAAGCCCTGAAGAATTTATAGAAATAAATTTAGCGTTCTGTAATTTTACTGCAATAGTGTGTTCTTACTATTAGAAGAAAACCTTTTAATCCCACTCCACCCCCATAGTAAAGTTAGATTATTAGTGCTTATGTTTGTGAACAAAAGTGGATACATTGAAGTCTTCCATGCATTTGGCCAACCACTCATCTGCATATTGAATACGTGGAACCTTTCACCTGGGTGGCTACTAGATGTTCAGCTGCTTTGTGTTGGTTCTAAATTAGTGAGATTTCTAATAGATCCATCTGCTCTTTTCCACTTAGTGTAGTTATGCTTCCTTTAATATTCCTTTCCTCTAATTTTCTCCTTCCCCCATGCACATACACTCCATGAATAATTTTTGAAATGGTAAGATTCTGAGAAATCTAGGTCACCCCCTCTGTTTAAATAAGGCAGAACAAAAATTTGTAGGTTACAGTAATCCTGTCTGTATAGTATTTCTACATGTGTGGTGAGTCCTAGAACAGGACTAGTGAGCCCAGTTAGTGAGCTGGTCAAATGAAAAATTATTAAATCTGTTTTGTTTTGTTTTTGAGTGTTACTGCCTTTGCTTACCATATGACCTTGACTAAATCATTTAATCTTCTGGGCTTATTTTCTCCATCTGTAAAAATAATAGTATTAGGTTGAGTTGAGCCATATGAATTTGCCAGTATTTGTTTTCATATTAGGTTGACATGGGTCAACCTAATATACATATGAATTTCATGTTCATGACGGTGGGATGAAAATTAAATGAGATATTCCATGTCAGATGTGAGGAAATGAACAAATATTTGACTGTGTACCAGGAATGTCCAGTGGGCTGAAGAAATCAGGCTACCTAAAGCAACAGGGACACTGTCAAGTAGTGGCAAATTCATATTTTTCGCATCAGGGTAAATTTGCCATGGTTATTTAGTTGTCAGTGGTCATCTAGCTAACTAATGGTGGAACCAGAATTATGACAGTGCCCAAAATGGAATTTGTAAAGTGCTTGCTCTTTCCATTTCTAGTTGAGACCTTCTTTAAAAGAGCTGTAATTAAAGGAGTCACACAGATGAAAGGTGTTATTTTCATTTGTATTTCTGGCTTAAAAAAGATCCACATTTTCTGATGATACTACCATTACTGCTACTATTACTATTGAGTCTAGAGTTTATCATGTGTTAGGTTCTGACCTAAGCATTATATTTACTTTCACAGGGCCCTAAGAGTTAGGTAATAGTTTATTATTTTTTATAGTTGAGAAGCTTGAGACTCTGAGAGGTTATGTAGCTTGCCCAAGGGCACACAGCTAATTAAGTGATGGGACCAGATTAGAAGTCAGGCAATTTTTCTTTAATGTTCATGCTTTTAACCACCACACTCTGCCATTTCATGGGTAGGTTGTAATGCTGAAGAAATGTTTTTAATTTAACTTTTATGAGATACTTAATATAGTGTAATATGTAATTCTTAATGTATCACCGAAGATTGTTAAATCAAATATTCATTGAGCATCTACTCTAAAGTCACAGTGGGGGTTAAAGGAAAGTATAGTCTGGCACTCAGGCTCTGTAATCATTCCCATGCCCTTCATAAGCTCCTCAAAATATAGACGACACTTTTCAAACCCCCACCCCCCTAATACTTACTGTTGTAGTTTGAGTGCTGTATTAGACAAAGTGCTGAAATAGTTGGAGTATGGAGAGGAAGGAAGGGTGAGTAGTGAGTGGAGATATTTGTGTGTTGAGGTAGTGAGAAAAGACCCTGAGTATATTCTGGAGGAGTATACTTTTTCAAACTGAACCTTTGTCCTACATAGTTCTAGTTAGATGTAGAGCAACAAAGAGTTGGTTACTAAATTAATTAAATAAACTTGATAGCCTATAAATAAAATAGTTGAGCTTTTGAAAACTGCTTTCTACCTGGTTTCATCTGTAGTGCTGTCCTTAGCTGTGCAGTCTTCAACTTTACCATGTACACATCTTTTTTGGGGTATTTATTAATTTTGATATTTACTTGTACTTGTAAATGGTTGTTAAGGTCCCTTCCTCTGTTGTATTCATGCTTTGAGGGCAGGATTTAAGTCACCTTACGTCACTTTATAAATACTGTGCTGTGTTTGGTGATAGGTGGATAGTGAAAGAATATTAGGATGTATTAAAATTGATCCAGCTGTGGGAATGGAAATGAGTGTTCAGAGTGAGAATTGAGGGAACTAAGGGAAGGAAGAGAGACACTAACAACAGGTATTAATTTGCTATTTCTATTTTTTCCTTTTTTTCCAACTTCTAATGTGGTAATTTCTTTTTTTAAATTTTATTTATTATTTATATCTTTTACATTATTGTGTATTCCCCATAGGTTACCCACCATTGATTCACCTGTGAACTGTCACTATAGTCCCCTGTGCTCTTTTCTTCCCTGTTTTGAGCCCTTATCCTCCCCCTCCCTCGTTGAATGTCTCTTATTTGGTTCCCCTATATTTCTGCTATAAGTGAAACCATTCGATATTTTTCTTCTGCCTTATTTTGCTGAGCATGATCTCTTCTAGCTCCATCCATGTTGCTGCGAATTGCATGTGTTTATCTTTTTTGAACGCTGAATAGTATTCCTTTTTGTATATGTACCACATCTTCTTGATCTAGTCATCTACTTTTGGGCATCTGGGTTGTTTCCATATCTTAGCTATTGTAAACAGTGCTGCAGTAAACATAGGGGTGCTTGTATCCTTTTGGATTAATGTTTTTGTGTCCTTTGGGTAGATTCCCTGAAGTGGTATTACTGGATCATATGGAAGCTCCATTTTTAGCAGTTTTAGGAATAATGTAGTAGTTTCTTAATTTTAAATTTTTCAGTAGTGGTTGGAAACAAGAGAAAGTAATCTTGATT
Organism: Scalopus aquaticus; assembly: GCA_004024925.1. NCBI lineage: Eukaryota > Metazoa > Chordata > Mammalia > Eulipotyphla > Talpidae > Scalopus > Scalopus aquaticus. Next base: position 121,266 of record PVIJ01003204.1, on the reverse strand, counting down.
TATTTTGGAATATTGGCAATCCAAAATTAAGTAGCTGTCACAGGATTGTGACTATAAACATAATGGAAACTGATGACATCTACATGTCTATATGTATATGAACTGATGCTCTTCTATAAAGGAACTTAAGAATGTGTGAATACCCTAAAAACATAGATAGCCTGTATATGATAGTTTAGAACCAATTAAATAAGTGTATTATAATTTCATATATCCAGATGATAGTATTATTTTTAGGGGGTGGCATCTGGTTGACACATCAGGATTAAGTACAAAATAAGTTTGAGAAATAAGGAAATGTGCATTAATTTCCTCTTGGGAAGAGAATATGTTTGAATTGTATCTCAGGAAGACTCAGTTTCCCCTTTCTTCCCTTTTACTGTAGATAAATAAGGATCTCTTCTGGTTTCTAAAACAAACTCCTTGGGATGCTCTTGTTTTCCCCATGCCTTATTCATTCTTAGATCTTTATAGGTATCATACATTTGCATTGTGCATTACAATCTAAAACATTTTTACGTAGTTAGATTGAGAGATTCTCAATGACAGACAGGGGAGATATTCTCATCTTATGGATGTGGAAAGTGAGTTTCAGTGAAATTAAGTGACTTAGTTTTCTGATGCTCGTTTGGTACAATATTCAGCTTTCCCACACTGTAAAAATAAAAACTCAGTTTCTTCAGTCTTGATACTCTCTCAGGATACTTACTGTTTTATTTCTATTTTTTTAAACAAAGGTACTCTGGAACTACTCTCTCCCCCTCATTGCTTTACTGTTCATTTCCTCGCTAAAGATACTTATCAGTCTATACTTCAGTGTCTATTGAAAGTCTAGTTGACATATATTTTTACATGTAGAGAACAAGGAGGCTTCTACCATTAAGAAAAAGAAACTTGGAAAACTATTTTTTAATACTTCTGGTCCAAGAATTTGTAATTAAATATAGCAGTGGTAACCCAGTAAGTTCTGAGCATTTTCTGAAACCCTTAATTTAAGAATCTGCAATAACAAACCTCTCTATGTCAGATTATAGAATTAGTGGAAATTAATTTGTGGTCTATTTTAGTGAGAGTGGGAAGATTGTGTAGCTTGATTGATCATCTGACTAATTTTTCCTTGAGTTATTCAATTCTTATGCACATAGAAAGCATATTAATGTAAATGTGAATTTGCTTTTGTGTTTGGAAAACTAATCTTAAAATTATAGCAAAATTTAATGAGAAAATAATTTTACGTGTGTATAAGTTTTGATTTTTTTTCTCCTTTGTATATATTTGAATAAATCTCATGCTTTCTAATTATGGAAGTTTAAAATAAACAATGTATATGGGAAAGTATAAAGGATTTCGAAGTTCTCATTATCTGGCCCCAGTAGCTATCAACAGTGCTCAGTCGTGAAGTCCTGCCCCTTCTACTTTACCCCTTTATATTATTTTTAGCAAATTCCAGGCATTGTATAATTTCATCTGTAAATATTTTAGTTTGTTTCTAAAATTAAGGATGCCTAAGAGAAACGGGTAGTTAGCTGCAACATTATTAAACACTAATTCCTTAGTATCAAATATCCACGCTTTTTTGAAATACACCAGTGAATCCACTATGGTGAAATCACACTTTTATTTTTATTTATATGCTAATTTTTCCAAGTCCTATAAGGTGTTGAATAAGTATTTTAACCCTTTGTACTCGAGGCTTTTTTCACATGGGCGAACCAGCCACTCGAGACGATTTCAGCTATATTAAGGAAGCTTTTTACAGGTACTTTGAAATCATGTTATACTCAAACAAATGTATACAAATAATAAAATTTCACCAACTTAATATATTTTTACATTGAATACAACAAAATCTGTTAAATATTACACTCTGTAATTAGTTTTTGTGTGATAGTTAGTAAACAATCTCCAAGATGCAGCCTCGGTTTGTCAGGACATGTATCACAATGCTAAACTGAGATTAACTAAGCTAAGCTAAGAATTGGCTAAGGATGCAAGGCCGAGCCTGGTCCATGAAAGTAATTGCGATAAGAATATCTTATCACACATGGGAAATAAACATATTGACTTCCAAACCGCTGGGGCGCCCTAGCTGCGCCACTTGAGTGGCCGCATTAAACCGCCGGAGGTCATAGCGGCGCCGCTCTAGTGGACGCATTAAACCGCTGGGCACCGGAGCAGCTCCGCTCGAGTGCAAAGGGTTAAACCCATCATAGCAGCAAAATAGAGGAGGAAGTGATGATAGAAAGGAGAACATAGGGAAAAGGAATAGAAAGAATACAAACTGGTAGCAGATGTCCATTTCAATGACAGTAAATTAGAGAAACTAGGTTTTCTCTTTTTGAAGGACAAGGTTTCCAAGATTTAGCAATATTCTCCTGTATGTATTGTTCATTTATGGTTGGTTGATTGAGACTTGCCTTAGGGATCCTCTCTCTTGATTTTTAATCTTTATCGGAGTCCTGCCTTTCATCCTCAGTCAATTTTACCTGTTATTGAATGATTCTTAGATGTAGTAAAGTTAGATGTTGGAGTCATATAACCAATGTTTGAATTCTAGCTCTGTATTCAGTGGACTGTTTGACATTGATGAAGTTAATCTGTGAGCCTCTATAGCTGTAAAATAGAGATAAACATTTCAAAGGGATGCTGTGAAGAGTAACTAGAATACACACTAGATATGTGTATGTCACACAAATAGGTTGTGTTGATGTAATATACGTGTGTGTATACATATATATATACACATATAAATAAATGAAGATTTTTTTTGGAATGTTCATATATTATGTGCCTCTTAATGTATGACCTTATCCTTAGATGAGAGCATCATAATCCTTGCCTCGTCTATTGCAGTAATCTCTTAACCAGTTGCCTCTGTCTCTTCTCTATAGTTCATCTTTATTGCCTTAGGAGTTATTTTTCTGGTGACATCACAGTACAACCTCCTTTCTAAAATGTAGGTCTGACCACCTCTTCAGCATCAACTCCAAGCAACATTTTCCATGCTAAGTGAAGCTTTTAATGATCTTCAGTTGTCTGCTTCTTCATCTTCATGTCCTGTCACTCTTTGCTTTGTTAGTATCATTAGTATCAAACTCTATTCCCTGACTGTCCTTTCCTTCCTTACCTTGCCCATTAATTAAATATTCAGTATTTAAAAACTAACTGTATTTTACTTCTCTTTCCTTCCCTCCCCACAGCCCTCCATTTTGACTCATAATAAGCTATGTACCATTTGTTTTGATCCTTTTCAAACTTGTATTCTTAGAACTAGTACCAGAATTTGACCTGAGTAGTTGATATTGACAACAGCCCTTCTTTTTTTTTTTAAATATATTTTTATTGTTTTTTATGTCTTTTACATTTTGTATTCCCCTTGGGTAGCCCACCAATTCACCTGTGATCCATCTCCATGGTCCCTTGTGTTCTTTTCTATTCCATTTTGTGCCCTTATCCTCCCCTCCCCCTCCCCGAGTATGATCCCCTCTAATTACATCCATGTCGCTGCAAATTGCATGTGTTTATCTTCTTTGAATGCTGAATAGTATTCCATTGTGTATATGTACCACATCTTCTTGATCCAGTCATCTATTTTTGGACATCTGGGTTGCTTCCATACTTTTGCTGTTGTTAACAGTGCCGCAATGAACATACGGGTGCATGTATCCTTTCGGATTAGTGTTTTTGTGTCCTTTGGGTAAATTCCCAAAAGTGGTATTGCTGGGTCGTATGGGAGCTCCATGTTTAGCAGTTTGAGGAATTGCCATACAGCTTTCCATAGTGGTTGGGCCAGTTCACATTCCCACCAGCAGTGTAGAAGAGTTCCTTTTTCTCTACATCCTTTCCAGCATTTGTTGTTGCTTGTATTTTTAATGTGTGCCATCCTCACAGGTGTGAGGTGGTATTTCAGCGTGGTTTTGATTTGCATTTCCTTGATTATAAGTGATGTTGAGCATTTTTTCATGTATCTGTTGGCCATTTGCTTTTCTTCTTTGGAGAAGTGTCTTTTGAGCTCTTCTGCCCATTTTTTGATTGGATTATTGGCTTTGTTTTTGTTGAATTGTGTGAGTTCCTTGTAAATTTTTGTTATCAGTCCTTTATCATATGTATTGTGTGCAAAGATCTTTTCCCAGTTGGTAGGGTGTCTGTTAGTTTTGGTTAATGTTTCTTTTGCTATACAGAGCTTTTTATTTTGATGTAATCCCATCTGTTTATCTTGTCTTTCACTTCCTCCGCTTTGAGGGATGTGTCTTTCAAGATTTTGCTGAGATGTATGTCATGTAGAGTTTTGCCTATATTTTCTTCTATACATTTTATGGTTTCAGGTCTTACATCCAGGTCTTTGATCCATTTTGAGTTGACTTTTGTGCAGGGTGTGAGGTAGTAGTCTAGCTTCATTTTTTTTGCATGTGACTGTCCAGTTTTCCCAGCACCATTTATTGAATAGACTGTCCTTGTTCCACTGCATTTTCTTTGCTCCTTTGACAACAGCCCTTCTATTCCAACTAGAATAAAGACAATTGTTTTAAAATTTACTAACTCCACTTATTTACATTATACATATGAAATATGGTAGAGGATTATGAGTGCTTTGGGTTGTGGTGTAGTAATATATATTTGAACAAGTATGACTCTGTCCTATATGAATACAGTGCTATAAATCTACATTTATTCAATAAAAATAATACAATTAAAGATCAGTAAAATGTATTTAATGTGTATATTGAATGTTGAAGGCTTTTTAGGAAGTGAATTGACGGAATTAGTAACACTTAATTGTTATAGACAAAGAAGCAATGTAATTTTTAATGACAGAAACTGTTTCTTCCATAATTCATCCTAAATTAAGAAATTATTTGTAATTAGAAAAGCATTTGGACTTTCCTTCCTGCTCTCCATCTCCCAACAATCCATCAAAAGTTGAAAGAGAAAAATAATACATTAAATAATTCTTAAACCTTTTCTTTTGACCTGCCTTAAAATATTTAATTTCTGTTACTATAATAATAAAAGTGAAACAAATTGCATGTAAGTAGTAGAATATATAGATGCTTGCTTTGTTGAGGAAGAACATTTGGAACAAGAAGATTTTGATTTTTAATAATATATTTAAACTAAAAAAAACTGTTGATTTTTGTTCTTGATAGTGATGTTTGCATTGATACAGTGTGAGAAATATATTTGGCAAGTATCAGAAAATAGAAATTGTTTGTAACTGTTAATAATTTTAATGGTAAGTGGCAGGTAAGCTAAATTCCTTATGTGTATTGTCTTATTTAATTCTCAGTGAAACTCTTATGGCATAGCTGTGGTTATTATTCCCATTTTTCAGATAAGAAATTCAAATTTAGGGAGAGTGCTAAGATCATATTATTAGTAACTGGCCGAGCTAGTGTTTGAGCCTGATACAGTAGTACAAACTTTTTGGTGAGATAGCAAATACTGTTTAATCTTCCCATTGGAAGGTCATCAAACCCTGACCCTTCTTTTGAGGGGTACACTAACCTTTACACAACCACCATCACTGGAGTCCAATTCCTTCACTTCACTTTCTGAAGATATTTAGGCTCAGAGAAGTTTAATGACCTTCCCAGATTTGCAGGTATAACTTAGAGCTTGGTCAAAACTACATCCTTAGCTTTTTAGATACTGGTGTTTCTACTCTGCTTTAATATCATATAACCTAATATCATATAACCTGTGTTGGAAATGATTTATTTTCCAAAGTGTACTGCCTTGAGGAATTTTAGCGAATACAGAATTAAAATGATTTTATTTTCATATGTTAAATTGAGATGGAAAAAGAGAAAAATCACAGCTTTAAAATACTATTTTTTTCTGAAAGTAAATTCTATACTGTTTATCAGAGTAAGTCAAATAAGAGGAATGTACTTTTTTGTGGGGCAACACTGCTGGTATAAGTTGGACTACTGGTATAAGTAGAATTCCTTGATTTAATTTAATTTAAACTATGTGTATTGACTTTATTCATGCCCTTAAGATAATTAATTGAAAATACTGAACTTTAATTTCTTGAGTTCCTTAGGGATGTCTTTTGTTCTCAGTTAGAAAAGACTTGTATAACAAGTCACTAAAATTTTTTCTAAGCATTCATTCACTGGTTTAATACATGTGAAATCAGCTTTAGGATCTGAGTAATAATAAAAATAAAATAATAAGTAATAATTATCATTGGTATTCATCTCTAAGAATTTAATTTGGTGAACTTTTTCACATACTGGTAATGATCCTTGACAAGTTTAATTTATGAACTGGGTAGTCTACAGTTAACATTAGTGTTTTTAATTACTCATTACTTAATGCTGAGTACTACTGGTTAAAAATAACTATTTTACTCATTTTAAGAATGTGGAACCTAAAATCTTAAAGCTTCCATATATATTAAGTAGAACAAGATTTTCAGTCTTACGTGATTAGCAGTTCATTTACCAGCTAAATTACATCTCATGGAAAGTTCACTAGTTTGAAAAGGGACTAATTTTAATCTTAAAATAATCTCTTTCAGAAGTGACTTGAATTTAGGCAATGTTTCAGTGTATATCTCAGAATAAAAACATTCTAGTGCTGTCCTAAATCCTATATGCATTTTCTCTTTTAATTCTGATCCTATAAGGTAGAAAACCTGGGAGCGGATTACCAGAATAGAGAATTTAGGCACAGCTTGACCCAATAATTTTTTTTTACCTTTTTTTTTTAATACAAGCTGGGGTACAGGCCAGAGCTATGGGGTGGCGAGAGGCTTCACCAGAGACAGAGTGGGGAGCAGAACAGGCAGATCAGAAATACACTGCTGAGGGGAGCAGCGGGCGAGGCAGGAGAGGTCTGCCACGCCATGTGGGATTCTCCCTGGCGGGGCATTGAACTTGCATCACCGCTGCCGACAGCTCCACAGCGCAGCGCTCAACCGCTGCGCCACCGGGGAGGCCCCCTTGACCCAATAATTTAACAGAAGCAGTATTCAAACCTGTTTCTCTTTGATTTATGTTCTTAGCCTGTGCTCCTGTTTGTAGGATATTTGTGTTTTCCATACTTGCTTTCATGCTGTAGACATGCTTGTGTCTCTAAAAGAGCTTTGTCTTTCTTTTTATTTCCTGCTTGTTCTTTGGGCCTTTTTTTAAGCTTTGGTTTTGCTAAAAGTCCTTTGCCTCTGATTTATACCCTGCCGTGTGTGGTCTTAGTACCCCTTGCATTTTCTGTGGCATTTTATTATTACACTGGGTCATTGTGTCTATTTGGTCAGTCTCTTCTACTCTGTTGAGCTTGGGAGCAAATGATGTTTCTTCTTTCGCCAGAGGTTGGCATATAATAGACTCTCAATAAATACTGGTTGAAAGTGTAGGAAATATATAGGAAAAATTGGGTGGATATTGCAGGGTTGGATTTAAATTCAGCATAAGGAGAAACTTTTTGCCCTAGTGGTTTCACAGTGAAATGGCAAAGCAGTTTTCCGTGGTAGAAATATGTCGTATTAGTTAAAAGCTGGACTCTGGATCTGATTTTAGTCCTGCTTATCCTAAGCTTGCAGTTTTCTCAACTGTAAGTGCACAGGATTCTGATATTTAGCAAATGCTCAATAAATATCAGCTGCTATTATGGGAGAAATGACCCACATCTTGTGTGATCAGAACTGGGTAGTTGGATTACTCAGCTCCTCCCCCTCAATTATTTTGAATCAAATCTTTGTATTTTTATTTCATGTATTAATACTTCTGTATGTGTCTCTAAAAGATAAGGATTTTTTAGATAGCCATAACACCATTATTACCACCCATATTGACATTAATTTATATTATGATCAATATCCAGTGCTCAGGTTCCCAAGGTTGTCTTATAATATTTATTTTTACAGTTGGCTTAGTCAAATAGGAGTTCAAACAAGATCCACATTTTTACTTAGTTCTATCTCTTAAGTCTCCTTTTAAATCTATAAATTCTCTCTACCTCTTATTTTGTAGCTTATTTAGAAAATAGTTTGTCCAGGAGAGTTTCCCAAAGTATAGATTTTGCCATTTTCTTCTTTATGGTATTGTTTAATATATTCCTCTCTCTCTATTTCCTGTGTACTAATGAAGACCTAGAGACTTGATTGGTTTAGGATCCTTTTTTATTTCCTTAGAAGTGGCAAGAATGCTTCCTGGACGGTGGTGGTGTCCATTTCTGTTTTACCACATAACCCTCCTCCTGTCTGACTTTCTCCCTTTTTGTGATAAGATATTTTCAGTGAGATCAGGTACTGTTCTTCTGATTCATTAACTATAAAAATCCCCAGATATTAATCTTATACACACACACACACACACACACACACGTTTCAGAATAATGTCAACATTATTACTGATATGATTATATATTGTCTGATTTTTTTTCACTTTTTACCATATGGTTTTAATAGCTATTGGCAATTATTGCCTATGTTCATTCTTCCATTTACTATTGCAAAGCTATATTTTTTAAGTGGGACTTATTTTAAAGGAAGGGTGTTTTCTCAAATTGTTTAGGAAAGTCAGGATAATTACTTGATCTCGTTATTTTACCAGTATTCAATTTAATGAATTGGTTCCATAGCACTGATTAAAAGGAGCCAATAAGATCTTGGTTTTTTATTTTTAGTATCTTAATGAATTCATGGATTTAAAAATATTTTTGTGTCACTTATTTACAGATATCCTTTTTGATGTCCAGATTGTCCTGTTTTGGCTAGTGGAGGCCTTTTGGTACCATTCCAATAGACTTTGATATCTTTCTTGCTTCCTGGCATATGTAACACAGTGTTCCATGGTCTCTCTGTTACTGCCCCAGGCCTGGAACCAGCCATTTCTCCAAGGAGCTCTTGTTCTTTTTTGTGGGAAATGGGCACAGGGGGTACACATTACTTTGGAGTTGATTACTGTTGCTGTACCTTTTCAGTGGATAAAGTTAGGAATTACTTTTAATAAAAATTTTATTTCTGTCATTTCTCATTCAAATATAGGACTTCAGAGTTTAAATACTTCGATTTTATATTAGCATTTCTTCTCAAATTCTAAAAATCTTATTTCTGAATTACAATTTTACATGTAATAGTTTCAGAATAGCAATGTCAACATTACTAATATGATTATTGAAAGTAGTTTTTTTTTTCTCACTTCTTTTTGTCCTGAGGATATCCCTTTAGGGATAGGTAGTATTATTATTGTGGCTTAAAGTAATTTACAATAGCTTTATATATTTAAGCTACCATTGCAATACATTACTGGGTTAATTTGTTTTATTTTTAGAATTTCTTTTTTAATTTAAATTTTGTTTTATCATTCACATGATTCCAAGGTCAAATTCAAATCTGTAAAGCAAAGAAACATTCAGAAAAGTCTGGCTTTCATGCTTGCCCCTCTCCCTGTCAGTAACCCCTTCTATTTTTGATTTATTCTTCCGTTCCTAAAACATCAGTATATATACCTATAAGCATATTTATATGTTATGTATATGTATAAATTTGTATTTGTCTTAGATGAAAGATAGCTTTCTATACAATTATTTGTCTTGTTTTTTAATTATATTTTCAAGATCACTTCATAGCAGTATGTAGGTATTCATTTTTTATAGCAGTGTAGTACTTGATTATGAGAATATATGTTAATTCATCCAGTCAGTCTTTTGCTAGTGCTGGGAGCTTTATGCATGTATCTTTGTTGCTCACTACTTGTCTTATTTTTAACACTTTTTATTAAGGGTATGAATAGTAAAATTTTTTAGTTTAGTGAATGAATTTTTGGTGTTTGAAGAGATTATATATTTATTTTGGTGTTTTGAATTTTTGGTGTTTGAATTTTTAGTGTTTGAAGAAATTTTGGTGTATGAAGTTTTGTGCTAATGTTTGTATTTGGGAATTTTGGGATGTTCTGGGAAAGTGTCACTCCTGATAAGCAAAGTACTAATCTAAGAAGGGAAAAAATGAGAAGAGTTTGGTTTCAGATCTTAGAAGACCTTGATTTTTCAGTCTGATAAATTTGGACTATTCTCTATGGACAGTGGAACCTCAATAAAAGATTTATAAAATTCCTTTTTGATTCTTCAAGTGAAAGTCTTGAGTGGTATACTTTTTAGTTTTCCTGTCAACTTTGTAATATAATTATGTAGTTATATGAAATTTTTTTTGCTTATGAAGAAACTGAAGAATGTATCATTGTTATGACTGAGTTTGATAACAAGTGTGTATTATAGTCATACTATGTACCAGGTACATAATTCACTACTGAATACTTTTTATAGACTGTCTCCCTTAATATAGCAACCTAGAGAGGAGGGAATATTGTTATCCCCATTCCCATCCATTAGAGGATTTAAGCCTTAGAGAAATGCAGCACTTTATTCTGGATTGAATTCTGGACTCATAAAAGACATTATTAGACCAATCAGTGAAATTATATTGGAGCCTGTTGATTAAATGGTATTATTTATGCATCAGTGTTACCTTCCTGAGGTGATGGGTTTGTGGTTAGATAGGAGATTGTCCTATCTAATGGACATCACATCTTAAATCTATTCTAACTGGTTTTAAAGTGTTGTCAATTTCATTATCAGGGTGAAAGGTATACAAAAGCTCTGCAACTCTAGTGTCAATTTGAAATAATTTTAAAAGAAAAGCGAAAATGTGCATTAAAGTCACACTGCCAGCATGTGATAGAATAGGCCAGTTAACCTCAGGTGCCTGTCATTCTAAATACATTTTTATCTTTATTATCTCCTCTTTTCTTAACCAGTGTCACATATGATAGCAAAGTTAAAAATATAAAGCAAATTTGTATTCATTCCTCACTGTTATTATTAATTATACTTTAATAGTGTTAGCCATCACTTTAAAATTTGTTCTGAATTACATTGTTGGCCTTGTATAGTTTTTATACCCTGAGGTCACATAAGTGTTAAATGATTATGGTTTATTTTCTTTGCCATCTTTTTTTAAACCCTGTTTATAATGGGCTGTCAAATATGTTTTATAAGTTACACCTTTTAGTATAAATATGGGGCCTCCTTGGTGGCGCATCGGGTTAAGTCAGTGCTATGAAGCTCTCAGCAGCCACTGCAGCACTAGTTCCACCCCCGGCCAGGGAGCTTCCCACATTGCACAGTAGACCTCTCCTGCCTTGCCTGCTGCTCCTCTTAGCAATGTACTTTAGTGGATCTGCCTATTCTGCTCCCCACTCTGACTCTGGTGAATCCTCTCACTCCCTGCACCTGTGGCCTACACCCCAGTTTTTGTATGCATAAATAAATCAATCTTAAAAAAAAATAAATAATAATTATTTGCTTTTTGTTTAAACATAGGTTATCTTATGATGAAGCTTTTGCTATGGCTAATGACCCCTTGGAAGGCTTCCATGAAGTAAACCTTGCTTCACCTACTTCTCCGGACCTTCTTGGTGTATATGAACCGGGAGCTCAAGAGCAGACTACCTCACCAAGTGTCATCTACAGGCCACATCCTTCAGCTCTATGCTCTGCTCCTGTCCAGGCTAATGCACTAGATGTTTCTGACCTTCCTACCCAACCTGTCTATTCATCCCCTAGACATCTGAATTGTGCAGAAATATCTAGTATCAGGTAGGAGATCATCAAAATGCTTAGAGTATCATATTAAACAAGTGGACAGTTTGCTTGCTACCTTATTTTGAGTTTTATTACTGTAGAAAATTTGAGACATATAAGATTGCCCATGAAGAGCAATGCATGTTACTGTTCAATAGCAGTTGCCAGCCAACTTTTATATATAAAGGGCCAGATAGTAAATATTATAGTTTCTTATGTTATTCAACTTTGCTGTTAAAATGCTGATATTATGTAAATGAATATGTTCCAATAATACTTTATATATGGGTACTGAAATTTTGAATTTCATATTAATGGTCTTGTGGCACAAACCATTATTAATTTGATTTTTTTTTTTATCCATTTGGAAACATAAAGGTCATTTTTGGTCTATGGACCTGCAGAAGTGGGCAGCAGACTGGATTTAGTCTTAATTTAGTTTGCCAACCTCTGTTCTAGAGTAGCACTATCCAGTAGAACTTTCTGTGCTAATATGATAGCCCCATATGGCTCTTTAATACTTGTGGGTATTTTGGTTGAGGATGTGCTGTTAATTATGTGTTGTTATTACCAAGTTGGATGTACAGTTCTGGACCTGTGTGTTTATGACAGTTTTGTTTGAGCATATGCTAATGTTCTGAACTCTCTTTTACAGCATCCATATTACAGATCCAGCAGCTTGTTCTACCTCTGGAGTCACAGCAGGGCTAACTAAGTTAACTACAAGAAAGGACAATTGTAATGCAGAGAGGGAGTTTCTACAGGGTGCTACTGTAACAGAGGCTTGCGATGGCAGTGATGATATTTTTGGGTTGAGTACCGATAGTCTGTCTCGTTTACGAAGTCCATCTGTTTTGGAAGTCAGAGAAAAGGGCTATGAAAGATTGAAGGAAGAACTTGCAAAAGCTCAAAGGGTAAGCAAAAGTATACTTTATTCATCTGTCTATTATAATCAGAATTAATGTGTTTCAGTGGGATAGGGCAACTCCAAATCATTGGAACTCTACACTTACCCTTCATATATACATACATATACCCCCTTAGCTCCAGTTGGGCAGCATTTAGGAATATGTGAAATTGACTAAATGAAGAAACTTGCTTATAAGTATCAGCATGAAAAATGAGGTTCTGTTTCTTTTTGTGCCCTCATGTTGCCTGTTCCCTGTTTCTCATTATCTGTACTGCAGATTTGGTGGGTTGTGTTCCATGTGCAGATTTTTCCCTCTTTATGTGTGTTTGATTTTAGGGACATTTATTTGATGTCATTAAGTCAAAGTTATTTTGTTTCGAGGAATGAGTAGTAATATTACCTTTGCCATTCAGCTGAGTTTGAGGTTTTCTTTATTTTACCTTGGAGAACTTGCTTCTTGTTTGTTTTTTTTTTTTTTTTGAGTTGTATTCTTTCATGGTGATTTATAGGTGCATGTGATTTATAGGTGCTTAAGAACTTTTCATTTCTTGATAACTTGTTCTTTTTACCAATGGTCATTTTAAAATTTCTGTTGTTTGTTCCCAAATTGTGGCCAAAGCTTCTTATTTTTCTGAGACTGCAATTAAATTTCAGAGGGAAACTCATAGCACTAAATAGTCATACATTAGAAAAGTTAAGAGTCTAAAATCAGAATCCAAGGTCCCTCTTTCAGAACCTGTAAAAAATACAAAATAAAATCAGAGCAAGCCGAAAGAAGGAAATAATGAAGAGCAGAAATCAGTAAAATTGACAACAGAAAAGCTACAGAAATGGATGAAACAAAGTACTAATGCATTAGATGTTTCTGACCTTCCTATGCAACCAAACATTGAAATTCTGAGGCAATATCTAGTATTAGGTAGGAGATCATCAAAATGCTAATTTTGGAGTATCTTATTAAACAGATGGACGGTTTGTTATAAAGATCATAAAATTGACAAATCCTCTAGGAAGATTACCCAAGAAAACTAAAGATACAGATTATACCATCTAGGTTTGTGTAACTACACATTATTCATTCACACAATGACATAATCGTCTAATGACACATTTCTGAGAATGTGCTGCTGTCATTAAATTACACATGACAGTATACCTATTATCTAGACTATATTGTAATTACTTATTGATCATAACAGAATTCTAATTTCTTAACTTAAGGTTGGGAATTTCTTTTTAAATCTTTGATGTGCTGTATTTAGAGATATTGTTAAGGCAATTGAAATGATAATGATGTATGAATACATACACATGGTCATTTTTATTATGAAGAATGAAAGATAGAATTAGTGTTTATTTAGATCTTAGGGGTTGAAAAGGGCTCTTGAATATGAAAAATATTTTTTGAAATATGACAATTTATAACCCAAAATTGTGTCAGCAGCTATTCTTATTTTGATTATTCTTTTAAGAGAAACCAGGTGGCTAACCATTGTCTATCCTTTTACTTTTTAACCTATTTTTGTCTACCTGTTTAAAGTGCATTTCTTGTAAGCACATATTGTTAGGCCTTACTTTTTTTTTTTTAAAGATTTATTTTTTATTTATACATACAAGCTGGGGTACAGGCCAGAGGCATGGGGCGGCGAGAGGGTTCACCAGAGACAGAGCGGGGAGCAGAACAGGCAGATCAGAAATACACTGCTGAGGGGAGCAGCAGGCAAGGCAGGAGAGGTCTGCCGCGCCATGTGGGATTCTCCCTGACCGGGCATCGAACTCGCGTTGCCTCGGCGGACAGCTCCACAGCGCAGTGCTTAACTGCTGCGCCACCGGAGAGGCCCCAGGCCTTACTTTTTTTATCCTTCCTAATCTCTAAATTTTAATTGGAGTGTTTGAACCATTTACATTTAATGTGATAGTGTTATGGTTTGGTTTAAATCTTCCATCTTGACTATTTGCCCACTTTATTCCTTCTCCCACCCCAACCCCCCTTTTATTCCTTGTATGCTTTCTTTTGGCTTGATTCCATATTTTCTTTGAAGTCATCCTATCTCATTTGATTTATTAACTGTATATTTTTGTGCTAATTTAGTGATTATTTTAAGGTTTATAATAAACTTACATACTTTCTAATGACAGTATACTATTTCATACATAGTATAAGGCCCTTATGAAAGTATATTTCTATTTTTCCTCTCCCAGCCTTTGTGCTATGATTGTCATACTTTGATTACTTAACACATTTTAAACTTCACAGTGTGTTGTCATTAGTTTTGCATTGAACAGCTAATTGTCTTTTAAAATGGTGTAAATGGTATGAAAGAATCTTGATATTTACTCATGTAGCTAACATTTCCAGTGCCCTTCGGTTTTGTGGAACCAGAGCTCATTTTTCTTCTGCTTCCGCATCCTTTAAAATTTTTAGTGTGTAGCTTTGTGGTGATATAATGCTTGTTGTCTATAGCTGTTGGTATAGCTAATATATATATTTTTTATTAGTCTGTGTTTTTGAAAGGTATTTTCACTGGGTAAAGAATTTTAAGTTAATATTCTTTTGTCTTTTAATACTTTAAAGATGTTATTCGAATGTCTTCTAGATTGAATTCTTTTTCACAAGTTTGCTGTTGTCCTTACCTTTGTTCACCGTGTGTTAGTGACTTCATAGAAATTTGTTTTTATTCATTTAACACTCTGAAACAGTGATGTTCATAGTTAATAGGAAGTTCTTAGTGAAATAATTCAGGGATCAGTGTTTCTTCTGTCTTGGATCTTTGTTATCATTTAAAGTTTTGAGATTATCTGTTTTTATCTGGTAAAGGGGAGGGGAAAGAAAGCTTGGAGAAGTCACTACTTCTAATATGCCTTGACTTAGAAGAGATACACATAATTTTTGCTGAACATTTCATTGTTGTGAACTAGTTTCGTGCTCACATTTTGACCTACAGGGGTTGGGAAATAGTAGTCTCTGACTGGGGGCAGCCACTTTCAGCAGCAGATTCTTATTGGGAGTGTACCCCTGTTATCATTGATTTCCAGCTGTAGGGATACCAGAGATCAATGATGTAGTCCTCCTCCTCCTTAGTATTCCATAGGCCTTTGCTGATGGACAGTTTTTTTGTGGAATGCTGAGGCAGAAGTTGGGTTTTAGTGCATCTTTATTAATATGTAGCTTTGTGAACTCTAACCCAGATTCTGCTAAAAGAAAATTGTGTTGAGACTTAATGATGTGCATTTTCAGTAAACCTCCTTGTTGATTTTTGAATTCATTAAAGTGTGAGGCCTGTTGGTTTCAGATGTTATTTTAATTATCATCCTTAAAAGAGAATTAAATGATTTGGAAAATAAAATTCAGTGGAATATCTTGCAGCTAGAGAAAGCCAGTAAAAAACATAAACCTGTACCAAATCCATGTTCAGCATGATACTACTAACTGTTGTCAAGGATGTTTATAAGCATTTACTATGGTCTTTTATAAATGAATATTTCTTGAGTAACCAAAGTACTCATAGCATTTTACTAGATCCAGTAGGAGTCAAAAATAAATAGGTTTGACTCTATGCTTAAGGAGTTTACAAGTTGTAGAGACATAAATGAGTGGTAATGTTTCATTGACTCTGACCTGCACATTTTTCCCCTGAAATCAGAATGCATTTTAAAATTGCTGTCTTCTAGGCAAAGATCATCATGCCAGTTAGCATTGCTTACTTGTATATGAACTTGGTCGTAGCTGTTCATGTTGTGATTAATTCACTTGGAGTATGTGTATTGAATGCTGTCATTTGTTGGTCTTAATAGGTTGATAGTCTTCAAAAGGATTTCTCTATGATTTGACTTTAAAACAAGGTTTCAGTAAAGCAGAATGGCATATGATAAAAATCTTTGTCACCTGTCAGTTTGAGTTCTTCCCATATGTATAAAATAAAAATTCTAAGGGAGAAGTATTATAGGCAGCATTTTTTTCTTTCTTGATGTTTAAAATATTTATTTAAAAATAATGAAGTCTTGAGTTTGATGAGATACACTTCATCATAGAGTCCTATATTCTGTGTTTTAAATATTTCTTGAATTCCTTTTCTCTGGTACTGTCCTCAAGTACTACCACCCTAAATTGTATCATTTCCCTAAAATATTGTAGTAATCAATTTTTTCCCCTGTCTCCAGCTTTTATTAACCTAGCTACAATGTCCAAGTTATTTTTTAAATTGCAAATCTGATTTTCCTATCCTGTTTAAAATCTTTCAGTGACTTACGCTGTCTTTGAGAAAATTTCCCCTTGCCTATAAACTAAATTTCCAATTTCTCAGCCAAAGCTTTTTAGGACTGTCCATAGACCTAACATTTTGTTAATATCTTCTTCTGGCATCTACTCCTTTCCGTCTTAGCTACTATAAAACATACTTTTTTATTCCTTTGTTTACATTGGCAAACTCTGACTTTTTTTAGTGTCACTACTATAGCCTTTGTGACTCCTTTTAAAGACTTGTGAATCTTTTAAACTGCTCTACCTTCATTAGGTTATGACTTTGTGAAAATCATAGACTGGGTCTCATTCCATTTCTCTGTTGCACCTAGGTGAATGTCTTCATGCATTGTTAACACAAAGCAATATTTGTTGAAGGAGTAAATTTTGTGTGACAATATTGCAATATAAAGTACTGATAATGAAAAGTACAAATGAAAATTTAAAAAATATTCACTTAGAATGCAAATTTGATTTTATGTAGGTAGATTGAGTTGGGTGGGCCTTGAAGCCTAAAGAGAAAGTAGTCAGGCATTTATGGAGACAGGTTAGTCCAGACTGATGGATCAGAGTGGGGAATCAAACAAGAATGACTCGGAGCCTGGCAGATGGCAGGCTTGCCTCTTCTAGATAATCCCAGCTAAATTGCAGTAAAACATACCAAAAAACTCCTGAGGAGAAAATGGACGACCACAGCGTACAAAGAGCAATAGTCTAGTGGAAAGGGGTAGGAAAAACTTAAAACTTCGTTTATAGTGATGGGGGTGGGGGGCGGCAGTACAACTCACAAGAGGGAGGAGCAGCTGTGCAGAACTCCCTATAGCAGTTGACTCAGGCACACACCAGTGCAGTGGGCTCCTGAGACCTGGTGACATTGCACTGGATAAGGGGTTCGTGAGTTGGCACCCCAGGTGGAGGGTGCACAATTGGAGAACTGCCGGGGTTGGGGTGCAGAGTGAGGATCGCTGCTTTGGGCCTGATACTCTCTTATAGAACAACTGTGCTTGATTTGGCAAGAAGCGGGTCAGAAAACCTGGTTCTCATAGAAAAGGATACTAGAAATGGCTGAGATATTCAAAACACCTGCCACCTTCTAACCCCCAAGCCCAGAGCTAAAACCAGAGGAATGTTTGAGCGGACTAGAGTTCAAGTATCTGTCAATAGCAGGAATAAACATCCCAGGATAAGGCTCAGTGCTGCGGGAAAAAGGAACTCGTCATTTGTGACTGCATATCCACTACAGTCTGCCCAGTGCTACATCTATCTAGTACTTAAAAATAGCCTATGTAATGGAAGTGGACAGTGACTCTGAGAGACACTAAGAATGAGGCACTGCCCCAGAGAAGGGGATCACTGTGGATCCCCACCATATGACTCTGGCATCCACAGTATAGTAAAAAGTTTGAATTCCTGAGTCTGCTGGAGGGTGGTCCTTTGATGCCCTACTGCTCCTGTCCTTTTTTATATGTATTACCCCTCACCAGTGCTAGTCCTCAGATTATTTTAACAGGTGCAAAGACAACAGTCTGAAAATCTATCCCTGTTACAACCCATAAAAATTTGAAATGAGACAAAAGAACACGACACAGATGCTGGAGCAAAAAACCCCCGAGGGGAGCCACAACCCGTAAAACTGAAAACCATGACAGAAGAGGAGATCAAGTTAACAGTTCTAACAATGCTTATGCACTCAGAAAAACAATGAGGGGATCTCAAACAACAGAATAAAGATAAAGAAAATATGAGGCAGCTACAGTTAGAAACAATGGAATGAAGAAGCACCATAGTTGATTTTAAAAACGCATTTGAGGGCCTCACTAGCAGACAAACAAAATTAATGGAGAGAATTAATGAGCTTGAAAAGACAATCTTTGGGAATAAATGAAACAATATTGAGAAAAAAATTAAGAAAAATGAAAATAGTGGAAGAGCCCTTGGGAAGAACTTAAAGAGAAATAGCATCTGTATTGGGGGGCCCAGAAGGAGAAGAAAAAAAGTTGTGATTCCCAGAAATCCTAGTAATTTCCTTTAATCAAAGGTACTTTGGTATCTTTTTTTTTAAGATTTTTATTTATTTTTGCATACAAGCTGGGGTACAGGCCAGAGGCATGGGGTGGCGAGAGGGCTCACCAGAGACACTGCCGGGAGCAGAACAGGTAGTGGGCGAGGCAGGAGAGGTCTGCCACACCATGCGGGAATCTCCCCGGCCGGGCGTCGAACTTGCGGTGCAGCTGCTGACAGCTCCACCGCACACTGCTTAACTGCTGCGCCACCAGGGAGGCTCAAAGATACTGTGGTGACTCTTCAGGAGTGAATTGGTGGTGGGAAACCTACAGGGAATACACAGTAATGTAAAAGACATAAAATAACAATAAAAAAATTTTATAACAAAAAAAGATACTTTGATATCTTAACCCTTCTTTAGATTGTGCTTTTTTTCCCTACTGTGAAACAGTACTAAAGTTATCTAGTGATTATTTTTTTCCTTCTCTATCATTTAGTATTAGTTAAAAGTATTATGTCGGTTATATTAATTGATTTGTGGACCTCAAGTTAACTTTTAACTCCCAGTTCATACTTCAGAAGTTAGTGAATTCAGTTTTATCTTTCTCCTACTTTTTTTGTGTTATCTTTATCTTTTTTTTTCCTTTTTGCATAGAAGAACTGGGGTATATAGGCCAGGGGTGCAGGGGGTGAGAGGATTCACCAGAGACAGAGTGGGGGGCAGGACAGGAGGAATGACTGAAGTACACTGCTGAGGGGAGCAGCAGGTGAGAAAGGAGAGGTCTGCTGCACTGTGTGGGATACCTCCCTGGCCAGGGATCGAACTCTGGCCTTAGAGGTGGTAACACTGAGACTTAACGCTAGGCCACCAGGGAGGCCCTATCTTTATATTTCTAAAACTTGTAACATTAACAGCACTGTTCTGTCAGTTTTATTCCCTTTTTGAAAAGTAGATGTGAATTTTCAGAGCACTTATAGATGTGCAGCAAAAATGAAAGTCTAGACTTCCCAGATAGCTCCTGTTCCCACCTGGGCCTAGCCCCACTCACTATCAACATCTTGCACCAGAGTGGAACATTTGTCACAGTTGATTATCCTACCTTGCGTGTCAGTATTCCTTAAAGTAGAGTTTATATTATGGTGCACTCTTGATATTGTACATTCTTGGATTTTGACAAATGTACAATGACATGTATCCAGAATTACATTTTACAGAATAGATTTACTGCCCTAAAAATCCTCTGCTTCACCTGTTCATCCTCTCTACCTTCTATTCTAAAAGAATTCTGATTATTTTGGGTAGCAGTCCTTCATGAGACAGTCTTTTGCAAATATTTTCTTCTAGTCTGTGGCTTGGCTTTCATTCCTTTGATATCCCCATTTTTTAGTCATAGTTCTACAGTTAAATGTATTTGCTTCTCACCCCCAGTCCTGAATGGTAAAAGTTTTTTCTTAATTATCTGAAACTCATTCTCTGTTCACTTAGGCAAGCTCATAGGAGAGATATTCTTTAAAACTTTCTGTAAGTTTATAACTCTGCCTCTGGCCTTACACTTGAAGGATATTTTTATGGATATAAAATATTAACTCACATTTTTTCCCTAAGTATCGTGAAAATGTTACTCCTTTTTGTTGTTGTTGTAGCACAAAATGCTATTCAAGTTTAATAACAGTCTGGTTTTCTTTCTCTTTTGAATGACTTGGCTTTGTGTTTAATTTTGTTATTGTGATAACTTCGTAATTTTTGTTCCTTAGTTTCCTACATTGAAATGAATTGGATTTCCCTAGACTGTTAAGAGGAAGTTCCTGTGAAGAAGTAGGGTAAACCAGGATGGCTTTCTCAGTTTTATATACACAACCTTTCCCTTCTGCGTTACTGGTGTATCTGTGTAGCCACTTGTCTCTCAGAGGTAAACTTTGTTTAAGGTTTTCTCCTGTGGTCCAGGGTCTCTGCAGACTTCAAAGTTTTCTTAGTATTACATTGCAAGATGCAGGGGGTGGGGTGGGGG
>PVIJ01003204.1:0-100417 GCA_004024925.1 Scalopus aquaticus | reverse complement strand
TTTGGCGCTCACCTGTGAGAACCTTTCTCTTTCTTTCCATTTGTTTCAGATTTGTTCTCCCATTTTCCACTAAGGTGGAGTCCTCTTCTTTAGGGTGTTTATAGTGAGTTGGGGGTTCTGAGGCTTTGTAGGGTATCTCTGTAGTCTCTTTTACTTCCTGCTGTCCCCTCTGTGCAGCTGCTGATCTGGAAGTGGTGGCAGTTGAGCCGTCTTCTCTCAGAGTCCAAGATTTGTGGGGATTCTCTTTCCCTGGTTTGTTGATGATGCTATTCACTGGTTCTATACCATTTGGTGTATTTGATTTTTAGACGTTGACCTTGCAAAAACTGTGCTGCCATCACAATTAGAGCATGACTGACCCATTATTTTATTTGTGTAATTTTGACTGATATAAAGGGAGCTTGGATTTTTAAAATGTTTGAAAGTTCAATTTTGGGTAACAAAAAATTTGCATCTAAATGAACTTTTAACATCTATTTGTGATCTGTAGAGGAGTCATGTATAAACATTAAGATGTGATTTTTGTCATTACCTTTTCTCTTGATTTTAAATGTAGATGTGCCTCATTTATCTCTGGTTACAGTTTTAAATGGTTGTAAAGTCTCCTAAAGAAAATTTTAGATTAATTGCAGTATGGTGCAAGAAGTTGTCTATAAGCAAACAATTTTAAAGTAAATATGATTAAAAAAAACCCCACTAAACTTAGAGAGATGAATAAGTGTAATTGAAGAAATTCCTTGTTGAATGGGAATAAGTATGTTCAGAGAAAAGTCAGGGGAAAAAGAATGAAACCATTTAATTGTTAATTTTCATATGTAATATATAATCATATTTAATCTTTGGATGTTTTATAACAAATACAAGAAAAATTAATATATGAGTTAGAGTTATTTATAATTTTAGATTTGCCTGAATGTCTTCTGCATAGCAAGTGCTAAATCAACATTTTCAATGTGAACAATAGAGGAGGGGACAATATTAGTACTTTGTAATTTTATTAATGGAATTTATGTAGTCTGCTGAATCTAACTTCAACTATGGAAATCCAAAATAAAATAATCAATTTCTCATAGGAACTGAAGTTAAAAGATGAAGAGTGTGAGAGGCTTTCTAAAGTGCGAGATCAACTTGGACAGGAGTTGGAGGAACTCACAGCTAGTCTATTTGAGGTTGGTCTGTTTCCATCTTGGCCAAAAGCAACGTCTTGATTTTTACATATTAATAGAATTTTGGTTTTTTTTTAAAAAAGAGAATCTTGAAAAAGATCTGCTTAACTTCACACATATTTATAAGTCCCAAAGAAAAAAATAGAGCCTTCTCCCCCCTCCCACCCCACCCCTCCAAAGAAATTGCAATTATTTAGGGGCTGTGCCTTCCCTGTAGGAGGGAACCAGCTTCACGTAGGTTGGCAGGGTCAGTGTGACCTGCCAGAAAAAGCAAAATCTTTAAGAAATGTAGAGTCTACTATTTTAAAGTGACGTGAAAAGAAAAACATGGACTACCACTACCGTATTGTTCATAAAATTGCATCTGTGCGACGAAAGTGGGTAACTTTTAATTTTGATTTTTAACCAACTATTTAGGGCTTGCTTTAAAATAACTTTGATTCTACATCAAAGCTGGGAACCCCTCGTGGTGGTCATTTGCTAAGGGTTAATTTAAGGAAATGTTAGAAGTCATATTATTTGTTAGAAAGCATGTCCACGCTGCACCAGGACTAAATTTCTACCCCTTCAGGCAGTGTTTCTAAATAGGAGTGCCATTGACAATGCAAGACCATTTAGCATCCTTGGCATTAGTGAAGATTTCCCCCCCCAAAAAACAAATGGGATGTATGTACGTATCTGTGTGTAGAAAGAGACTGATAGACTTCTAAAAATTAAAGACTATTCTGAATAGAGACTATTCTGAATTCAGTTTGCACAGTTTTGGTGAACTTAACATGTAAATTCAAATTAGCACTTTATTATGTAAGGTGAAGAATCTTAGATATAATTATACTTTGTAGCAAAGTTGAGTCTTACAAATATCAAATATAAGAACTCTAAATTATATATAAATATAATTTTTTTCCTAGTATCAGATTTTTGAGGTAATATAAAATGAAGTCTGTTCAAAGAATTCTAAATAGCTTACATTTAACATGGAAAAAAAGGTAGTCTTATGGTGGTTTTAACTTTTTGTCAGCCAATTTTAGCAAACTTCTAGGATGTTTGTTTTTTTCTCCATAATTCTGTAAGGGATATAAGTGCAAATTATTATTTTTTTTGGTCTGTCAATAAAATGAAGTATTAGATAGGCCAAGGAGTAATGCTGGAATTCAAATTCGTGTTAGGAATTCTTGCTTTAAGTATTATGAAAACAATAAATGGCTCTTCCATTTGTCTTAAGCCACAGGAAAGTATCATCGAGATCTCTCTCTATGATCTATAGCCACACTGTTCTATTTTGATATTGCTAGCACCGTTTTCCAAGTCTCTATCATTTCTTACCTAGACCAGTAGCTATCAAACTCTCTGATCATGTTTGTGATCAGTAAAAGTAAGGTCTTAGCAAATGCCTTCATTATGATGTGGATACCTAATCCTTTCTGAGATTACCTGTGTGCTAGGCACTGTTATAAGAGGCTTAGTTTTTTATACTTATAAATTATATATATACACTAACATACTTAACATTTATATAAATTATAAAAAATTAACATTTCAAAGAGTGAGACAATAATATAAATGCTTAAAATTTATACTAGTACAGAATTTTCTTCTCATTAAAACATATGGTGTGTGTATTTATTTAGTGAGAGGAGTGTCATTGACTGTTACCTTGTTTTTGAAAATCTTGTATTAACAATTTATGATCCAGATGGAGGTCTGGTCTATGTCCCAATTTTGAAATTAGATGTAATGATGCTGGTAACTCACAGTTATATTGATCCAAGTGGAAGAAGTACATCTTTACTGGATTGAATTATTATACTAACTTTTCACTTCCATTACTGGATATGTGAGGATTTTTCCAGAAATTTCCCTAGAGATTCCTTCTTCTCTAATAACCAACAAACTGTTTTTGCAAATTAATTAGAAGTTGTTGATTTTAAACCACAGTTAAAAAAAAAAAACACCTTAATTTGAATCATTGCTAGCCAGATTGTTGGGGGTGGGGAGGGAATCTGTTTTCAAAGTTTTTAAGTGTAAAGACTTGAATGTTTGTATAGATCTGAGATCTGCAGACTACAGCCTGCAAGGCGAATCTAGTTTATCTACTTGTGTATAACCTTGTAGACCAAGATTGGTTTATACATTTTTAAATGGTTGCAGGGGTGGGGGTTGGATGAGGGTCTTTTGGAAAGGAAGAGTATTTTGTGACATCTAACAACTATATCAAATTCAGATTTTTGTGCCTATAAATTTTTATTGAAATGGCCACACGCATTTGCTTATGTATTATCTGTGGCTGCTTTCATACTGCAAGATTAGAATCAGGCAGTTACCACAGAAAGCCAAAATTGCTTACTCTCTGGCCTTCTATAGAAAATGTTTGTTGATTCCTATTTTAGGTGATAGTTACATCGTTTTCAGCTTTAGAGTAATAGAGTGACAGAAAAACTTTCAATTTGGGGGTGGGAAACCAGCCATTTGATGTTAATTTGCAAAATCCTGTGTATTGTCTCTGTAGATACTACTTCTGCTTCATTGTAGCTCTCTTCTTTAGTTTTGGAGTTCCAATTACATGTATGTTTTACCTTTTCACTGTATCTCTTTATCTCTATGAGAAAGGTCACTCCAAATCCCTGCTCCCTTCTTCTTCTGGACCTTGGTTTCCTAATTTTTCACTAGTTTATTAGCTCTCTGATGCTTCCAAAGATAATTTAAAAAAAAAAACCAAACTAATTATTTTCCACAGGAGGTTTGGTCTGAGTTGCTTGATCTACTGTTAACAAAAGCATAGTACATCCATCATAGGAATTACTTCTTTTATAGTTAAAGTGACATTTATCTGGAAGGGTTATTAGATATGTTTATTATTTTGAAAATATCGGTCAACTATTGTTTTATTGACAGCCACTTATCACAGAAAAATTTAGCAAATCTGAAACATTTATTTTTTAAAAGAAAAAATGCTTATCTCATTATTAAATTTGACAGCTCCTAAGAACGCTGACACAGGATAACCAGCATAATTGTGTATATGCTTTCATAGTTAATCTCATCTCATTTTAAAGTCTTGATAGTAAAGCTTCTCATTTAAATTAATGTGATCTGTAAATTCATGTTCATGGCATATACAAACTGAAATTCATCACAGTACTGTAAAAGCAGATGAACAAGTGGGAGTGCCACTGTGAGACTCTGATGTAGAGAATTTCCGCTCTTCCACTGAACAGTTTACCTAGTGACGGTGCCATTGTCAAACTGTTTATTAAGTATATCTTTGCAATATATTTCCCTTTACTCCACCTCCCTTTTGCCCTTCCTCCATCCTTTCTCAAAAACTGCACATTGAAATTCTAAAGTGATGTTCTTACATCCCAGGGGATTATCTCAAGCACCCTATACACTGTTGTAGTTCATTCTCAGTCCTTTGTAGGAAGTATTCCATATAGCAGAGTAATGTTTTTAAAGTACAAGTTTGATCATGCCGTTCTCTTCCTTAAAACTCCATAGAGCTTCATATTACACAGAATAAGATCAGGAATTCTTTCTCTGGATGATACTTAATCAGAATGTAATCAGAATGTAAGCTCCTTAAGAGCAGGGACCTTGTCTCTCTTCCCAGTGTATTATCAGCACCTGGAACAATACTTCACAGAGATGTCTTCAGTATTGAAGTATTATGAATAAAAGTCAGTTACTAAAAAATTAAGACCTCACTGAAGGGTAAACTTTGATTTGCTTTTTTAGATTGCTTTTACATGATCTCACTTAATGTCATTTCGTGAATGTTTTTATTAGGAGCTCTAAGGCTTCTCAAGCTGTCAGTCCAGTTAACTGCAGCATTGTTGATGTGCTAATATTCTTGCTTGTACTTTTGGTTTGTCTTTGCTGTGACTAATAATACGAATATGTGTTTGTGTGTATATGCACATGTTACTAAAACCTGAATCTCAGAGAAGCTGAGTTTGACATATGGGTCGTATGTTCCCCTTCACATGTGCAAAGACCTCACCCCAGCATTGGTCAGAATGACTGAACACAACTTGGCTGCCTCATTGGTAATAGATTGTAAAAGAAGGTACCTTTTCGAAATTCCTAGTAGTTTGTCTGTCTGATGACAATTACTGCTTCATTAGGTGACACTGAATCCTTATTTTGGGCTGAATTTTGAGAGTACAGTCATGCATTGCTTAATGAGATTTTGATCAACAGACCCCATATACAATGGAGCTCAAATAGGCTTTACCATTTAGTTTAGGTATGTAGTAGACTACACCATCTCGGTTTGTGTAATTACTCTCCATGACATTTCACAAGAACATAGCCTAGTGATGCATTACTCAGAACCTAGCCCTATAATTAAGTGACACATAACTTTCTATCTTTGCTAAAAGTCAGACAGTTGTAGATTTTTGAAAATAAATGCTGAATTCTTTGTTTCCAAAATGTGAGATGTTAACTTTTTCAGGAAGCTCATAAGATGGTGAGAGAAGCAAATGTCAAGCAGGCAACAGCAGAGAAACAGCTAAAAGAGGCACAAGGAAAGGTAAGTTTTTGCTGCTTTTAGTTGGTATTAAATGTAAAGAAATAAGTGATTACTGTTTTAAAGATACCTTAACATTATTGGATTTCTTGCTATAAAAATAGTGCTTATTTTGGGAGATTTGGAAATTATAAAGAAGAAAACAGCCACTGTATAGATATATTTAATAGTGATTTACTTCATGTCCATATATATTAGAACCAGATGTTCAAAGGTTCATGAATTGCATGTATCATCAAAATGCCTATATAAATAATCACATATTAAAATTATTATTTTCTTAATTCACTAAAAAAAGCCACTGAAATGTTTCTAGATTTTACTGTTTTAGGAATGAACTACATATAATTATGAGCTGTTATATTTTGAAGATTTTGATTATTCACATAAATTGTTAGATATTTTGATAATTTTTGAAATTTAACTTGGTGAATAGCAGCCGAACCCCAGCTGAACGGTGTAGAAACATATAAAAAGAACCCTTTGGTTTTACTTTCTTTTATTACTCAACAGGAAATACAAATTAAAGTTATGTTTCATCTTTGAAAGGGAAATGTTTCAACCAAATTGCTAACATTTAGCTGCCTCTGTCATGTAAGTGTTTGGGACCTTTTTGATTTCTTTTTAAGATTGATGTACTTCAAGCTGAAGTTGCTGCCTTGAAGACGCTGGTATTGTCCAGTTCTCCAACATCGCCTACACAGGAGCCTCTGCCAGGGGGAAAGACACCTTTTAGAAAGGGGCACACAAGAAATAAAAGCACAAGCAGTGCTATGGGCGGCAGTCATCAGGACCTCAGTGTGATGCAGCCAATTGTAAAAGACTGCAAAGAGGTAACGCGCCAAGGACAGTCCCCTCTGACTCTGTTGATCCTTAGTAATTTTCATCACTGAAGTGTCAGTTAGGATCTGTGCCAGCACAATTTTTAGTACAAAATATGCAGTATTAAGATGGGGGAGGCTTTATCTAGAGCTGGCTGCTTTCAGGGATTCTACACTTCCATTCTCTACCTGGCTGACCTTGGAGTACCTGCTGGAAACTTGGTAAGTTTCTTAATCTCGATATTTCATTTAGGGAACAAAGTGCTGTGATGTATAAAGGAGAGCGGGTGGCTATAACGATTTGACTAGTTGAAATTATTGTTAAAGTGCTCTAACAAAATATGACTATAAGAAACGTGTGAAAATTAGGTGACTTTCTTAAAGAATGGTGTTTTGCTTTTACTTAAATTCTAGAAGTAGAGTTTTATATCAGTAAGGAAGTAGTCTTAGAATAAATTTAGATAGTTAAGCAATAAAAATATAGAACTAATGGTAGTAGCTTTATCACTTTAATAGATATATTGAAGAAATAATTGAGATAATGTGGAAATATTTTAAATTGTTTTGCGTAAAATTGTATCATTGTAAATTTGTTTTTGCTTAATCATTGCATACAATAAGCAAGTATTTCCAAAGTGATTGATAATTTGTGGAGCAGCCCTTCCCTGGTTTTTCTTAAGAGCTCTCTTTTACGTTGTTGAATTCCAATCCATCATTCATTTTTAAAAGCTGTATGTGCTTGTTCAATTAATTTTTGCATGACAACCAGGATTTTATTATACTGAATAGTCAAGGTTTTTACCAATTTAATTGAACTCCATTTTATTATAAAAAGATGCTAGTGAGGGAGATCTGAATGTGACAAGATTTAAAATTCACATTGGTTTCTGTTAAATATATAAGGAAATTTAAATCATAACTTTAATTCCAGTATTTTTAATTTAAATAACTTTTAACTGCTTGTACAACTTGCATTTTTGCTGTGGTTTCTCAACGTGTGTAACTACATTTTTCCTTTTTCTATTGGCCATACTATGAGCTTTAAATATTTTGTCATGAAACATTTTAATGTTTTGTCTTTAGTTTGTGAAATGCCTTAATGTGAATAGACAACATATTCCTAAACTTGAAAATAATGTTTTGCTTTTCAGATATGTCCTGTATCCTAATGTTTTATGAAAAGCTTGTCAAAAAGTTATTAAACAAAGAAAACCCATAATTTGACTTGCGTAAGTCTTAGGAAAAAAGATGTAACAACTGAAAGAAAATGAAGCATGTCCATGTTACTGTAGAAAGTGTGATTGGGGTATTCAGTCATGACTTCTATTGCATTTCTTCTAAAAACATTTAAAACACATGTGCATGCACACACGTATGTTACACAAGGCCTTGATATCAGATGTGAATTTAAACTTTTACTTTTTTTTGCTCTATCTGTAATCTTGGACAAGTTGCTTTATCTCCCTTAACCCTAGTTTCCTTATCTATAAAATGGATATTATATGTCTTGCACAGCAGAGAGTATTAAATGTTGTGAAGTGCTTAATTTAGTTTCTGGCACAGAATCAGCTCTTTATAAATTGTTTTAATTACTGCCTTTAAACTAGAATCTTTTCTTAGAAAACCACTTATCTGCTTTGGGGTTTATATCCATAATAGGACAAACTTTACAAAGAAAATGAATTTGAAAATACTAGTATTACTTATCTGCTAATACTTATATCCTTTTGCTTTTAGCATGATTCAAGGAATTTGTGGATTGGGATGGGAAAAAAAATCACATTGAGATTGCTCTTTTAATCTGTAGGAAAGCTTGGATATGCTCAGCTTTCTGTTAATTTGATGTGGACTGCCTGCACATTGATTAAGCTGTCCTAGAGGCTGTGGCTGTACTGACTGTTTGTAGTGTGTGCAGTGCTTCTGGACAAGTGGCTGAGAGCTGCAGGAGAAGGCGGGACATTGCTCTGTGGGTGGCTTGGTGCAGCTCTGAATGACGACAGATGGTGTTGAACTGGCTGAAGATATCTGAGAATCTGAGGGGGAAAGTTTCTTAAAGGACATTTGGAAGAGTGAATAGAATAAGAAGGCAGGTGTCAGCCTGGATTATTGTTGATAATTCAGATCGTGGTTACTGGATGTTGATATGTCAAAAAATATCTAAATAAATGTCATGTTTCATGCAATTTAGAAGTCTGTATGCATCTTTTAGTATTGCTGCTCATACAGTAAACATTTTGGAAATGCATTCAGGTAGTAATAGGCCAATTAGTGTCATTTTTACTTCAGAGTAGATTTTAAAATTTAGTCAATTTCAACTTATTGAAACACTTTAGCTTCAAATTACCTTTTGATTATTTCAGAAAAGGCTTGTCATCATTGTTTATATGTAGAACAGTATATGTGTCTCAAGAGCAGTATCAACATTTTGTGAGGAATGTGGGGATGATAGTTGTGCCACTGGGCACCATTGTAGGGGTTGATTCGTTATTTGAGAATTTATACATTTAAAAGAATATTGCTACCACATGTCATGATTAATGAAGCATGTTTCAATTCATTGTTTTAAATGTAGAGTATTTTTTAGTATTGCTTAAATTAAGTTTTGGTTTTATAAATGATTTGTGTTTTACTTTTAAAAAGGTTGTGTTTTCTTTTGGTTTGTTTCTCAGGCTGACTTATCTCTGTATAATGAATTCAGATCTTGGAAGGATGAACCCACAATGGACAGAACATGTCCTTTCTTAGACAAAATCTATCAGGAAGATATCTTTCCATGTTTAACATTCTCAAAAAGTGAGGTAATTTAAAAAAGCCTTCAGTGGAGGAGTGCGTTAGCTTGTTCCTGTACTTTTCACTAAATTATGTTAAATATCTTAGTATCTCTAAATAATTATTATAAAATGTCATATTTTACCTTTTTTGCCATTCCATATTGGGGTCATCATAATTTCTTCATTCAATTACTGAATAGCTTTCCTTATTTGAGCAGAGGGATAGGACATATTCTTAATGCTCAGCCCAAGGTGCAGTGTAAGTAGTTTTGGAAGATTCTATACACTTTGACATGTTTGTTGGGCTTACTTTACATGACAAAAAATGATATTCACCTTTTAAATGGGAAAAATGCCTTCCTTGCTTTTGTCGTGGGGTTAATAGAATAAAATGAAGTGAATTTAAAACTTCAAAAAAAAAATGACTCAACACAAATGTAAGATCATAATTTTAGTTTATTCTAGTGAAGTTTGTCTCTGAATATCTTGTCAATCATTGTTTAAGAAATTTAACCCCAAGAGTCTTATGTTAAGTCTTTAGAGGATTTAATTATAATATTATTTGTAAGGAGAAGTTGTAACAACAAAACTTTTGATAACTCATTGTAACTCTGGGCCTGGTTTTACGTATGCTATTAGTGTTACCAGTCTTGTCAGATTGAAGTAGTTTGCTTATTTTATCTATTGTTTAGCAGCTGGTACCATTTCCCTCTGGGTATTTAACATTTGATAATTCAGTTAATTCTTTCGTAGACTCTCTTGGGCACATAAATACCAGTTCAAAAAATACAGAGTTATAATCAGTATATGTTGTTGAGTGATATGTGTGTGTGTGTGTATATGAGTTTATATATGTATGTGTGTGTTGTGTATATGTGTGTGTACACGTAGGTATACATACAGGTTTTTTAATTCAGGAAACATTGGTTTATAACAGGTTTTGGGTATGTATAGCGTTAGTTTGACATCTGTATATGCTACATCATGATCTCCACCAAAAGTCTAGTTTCCATCACCACCATAAATCTGACCCCCTTTACCTGATCCACCCACCCACTATCCCTTCATTGCTTCTGGTAATCACTGTTCTGTTGTCAGAATCTAAGGGCTTGTTTTTGTTTTTGTTCATTTGCTTACATATGAGTGAAATCACATGATATTTTTCTTTCTCCGTTTGACTAATTTCACGTAGCATAATCTTAGTGCCCATCCATGCCGCAGATGGCAAGGCGTCATCTTTTTGTCCTTCCATTTGCTGAGTATAATCTTACTATACATAGGTTCCACATTTTCTTCATATACTCAGTCTTCCATTGGCACTTAGGTTGTTTCAGTATCTTGGCTGTTGGGAATAATGCTGCAGTGAGCATTAAGAGTTCATATGACCAATATTAAAAAATCATTGCATGTATCTGGCAAAATAAAGCATTAGGATATTCATTTTGAAGTCATATTAACAATGGATGCAAAGTGTGGGTAAGGGGCAGACAGAAACTAGAATGAATGCCTTTAATCCTCTTATAGATAATAAGAAAAGGGATTTAACTCTACTGAATTGCCTTTTTTAAGTGCTTGAATTATAAAATAATTCAAACCAAGATTATGTGATTTCATTCTTTTTTATTGGTTAAGGCCAAATTGGTGGAACTTGGTGAAGGAGTAATTTTAAAAAGCAGTTTGTTGTAGAATAAATTTAGATATTTTTCTTCCTGGATGGCATCTAATACTTTTTATTTTTTTAAAGTTGGCATCAGCTGTCCTGGAGGCTGTGGAAAACAATACACTAAGCATTGAACCAGTGGGATTACAACCTATTCGATTTGTGAAAGCTTCTGCAGTTGAATGTGGAGGACCAAAGTATGTATTCAAAACTATGTCTTTTAGACAATACTGAGCTCTAAAATTTTTAGGTGTGCAGTTACTTCATTTTTCTACTTCATTTTTCTGATTTTTTTAATCATTGTTTTATAACTTTAATGAACTGCTAGATCAACAGTTACTAATATCACAGAAAAGAAAAAGACATTATGTGGATCCCAAAGAAAGTACATGGTACCATCTGTGAAATGGTCTTATTGAAAGAAAATTGAATCAAAATATGAATAAGCCTGATTTTTTCCATCAAAATTTAGTTTTTTCTAATTTTGCATGTGGTTAAATTTCCTGTCAGTTTTCTATTTAGAATCTGTGCAGTCCAAAGATGAATCCCAAGATAGTGTGGGACATAGTATTTCAAATTTAGCTTCAGGGCCTCCCTGGTGGCGCAACAGGTTAATTCTCAGCCTGTGAAGCTATCCACAGCCACTGTAGCAGGAGTTTGATCCTCAGCCAGGGAGATTCCCACATGGCGCAGCAGACCTCTCCTGCCTCGCCCACTGCTCCCCTCAGCATTGTACTTCAGTAGATCTGCCTGTTCTGCTCCCCGCTCTGTCTCTGGTGAATCCTCTCATCACCCCACACCTCTGGCCTATACCCCAGTTCTTGGATGCATAAATATATAAATCTTTTAAAAAAATTCGTATCAAAGGAGCACAAATACATGTACGTACATACATACATACATACATATATACATACATGTATATACACACATATGTTAGCGCTCCAGGTAAACCATGTATACTATATATTTTTTAATATATGGTATTACACTTTTTAACCATATATTGTGACCTGTTAATGGATCGTGACATTAGTTTAGTGGGCCATGAGTAGAGTTCCTGTTTGTTTCATGTGCTTGTATAGCAGTGTACACTTGGTTTCTGAGTAAAATATTTCTTTGTGAGGGTTGCTGTCAAAATTAGTTTGAGAAGGGCCTCCCTGGTAGTGCAATGGGTTAAGCGCAGCACTATGAAGCTATCCAGAGCCACTGCAGCAGAAGTTCAATACCCAGCCAGGGAGATTCCCACATGGCGCAGCAGACCTCTCCTGCATTGCCCGCTGCTCCTCTCAGCAGTGTATTTCAGTCGATCTGCCTGTTCTGCTCCCCACTCTGTCTCTGGTGAATCCTGTCACCACCCCACACCTCTGACCTACACCCCAGCTCTTGTATGTGTAAATAAATAAATCTTTAAAAAAAAAAAAGTTTGGGAAGACAGTGGAATTAGACCAAATTTTATCAATCAGGAGAACAGGGTCCCAAAAAGGCTTGGTTAGTCTTCTCCTGCTGTCATATAAAGGATTACTCACCTTGGTGAATGGTCCGTCTTCCATATGTGAGAGATGTTTGGAAGCCTTCAGAAGTAAGCTCCCACATTCCATAGCAAGGCAAGCTTTTCCATCCACGTGTTTATACGTGTGCAAATTATCAAACAATGAGGAGATCAGTTAAAGTGGATTTATACAGTATTTTAGTAAAGTAAGTATATAGATCAGGTTTAGCGATCAACTTACGTAGTTGAAGGATATTGTACTTGTGGGACTGGGACGAGAAGCCCAGGTGTTTGTAATGCATATTAGGTGGAAAAAACTTAGGCACAATACAGTCCTTTTTAATGAACTGTGACGCGTGACCCTGGCCTAGGCCCTTGTGGAGTAGGTAAGCACTATATGGTGTGATGCTACGGGAATTTTGAGGAAGACAAAACCATTCCATTGGTGGAAGTCAGGGACTCCTTAATTTGCTAATAAATGAACAATGACCCCAAATCTCTTTGAAAAGAATTCTTTGTAATTTCAGTGTCGTCCTCCAAAATTATCCTTTTTAAAATGTACACTCTTCATGTGTATTCTTAATCGGAGGGCACATCTGCATCATAATCAGCAGGCAGGTGGCTCATCATTTGTTGTCATTGTCTGCTCTGTGCCAGCTATTAAAAGATGAATAAGCCATATTCCCTGTCCGCAAGAGATATATGGCTTAATTCCAGCCAGAAAGCCCTCATAACAAATTTTGGACCTATAGCATAGAAAGGATGTATGTCTAAATGTAGTTTAGTCTTTATATAATTGTTAAGATTCAGTATTTTGTACAGTGGCTTATTCTTCTCTCTTTGCACACCTAGGTGTCACACTAAATGCATATTGACTAGTCAAATACACCAAAAAATGTACCACCTGGAAACTGTTTTCCTGCAAACTGTCAGTAACATGTTTTGAGACTTGACCAGTTATCTTTAGACGTCTTTTAAACTGAGAGAGAAGTGGAAGTTCTGTTGGAAAGCTGAGAGCTGCCCTGCAACTGATTACTCAGTTGTAAATTTGCTCCAGAATAGGACATATGTTTAAAAAATTGAGTTGCTATTTCTACCATTAGAATGCAGATCCCTTTAGGGCGGGGTCTTCGTCTCTTTCATGGCAGTAGCCTAGCATCTAGAACAGCGCCTGGTATATAGTGGATTTTCAAATAATTGTTGTCTTACTGAGTGAATATGCAATTGTATGGAAGGCAAGGGGGAAATGGATTTAATTTTAAAAAACTAAAATCTGTCATTATTTTACAGAAAATGTGCGCTTACTGGCCAGAGTAAGTCATGTAAACACAGAATAAAATTAGGGGACTCAAGCAACTATTATTATATTTCTCCTTTTTGCAGGTACAGGGTAAGTAAATTTACCGTGAATTTTATTACAACTCATTTTGAGATGAGACATTTGACTATTTGTGACATGTTTTTCCTTTTGGCCTAGATTACTTCTGTGTGTAACTTTTTTACATACATTCGATATATTCAGCAGGGACTTGTGAAGCAGCAGGATGGTGAGTAGTTTTAATTTGTTATAAAATGTTTGCATAAAAGTTCAATAAGAAATACAGAGCATAGTAATGTTCAAATAAACTTTATTACTAGTACATTTAAATGGAACCACTTTTATGTGGAAAATTTGGGAATAAGTCTCTTTAAAAACATTTAATCCTTTAAAGACATTTTTAGTCCACATATAATCCATATATTTGCCTCATTTTACTGTAATTTTGAATTTTAATAAGACCAGTTTTAATTCTTAATGGATAGATGATAAATCAGATGGTAAATGTAAGGGAAGTACAAAGCTCATTAAATTTACTCTTAAATATGTGCAGACTCTAGATGTACTCAGATTTATTTTAAATGGTGCAAATCACAAGTCCTAACAGTAAACTTTTTTTTTGTATTTTATACTTTTACATGTGAATTAATAAAACAGTCAGAATTCTGCATGAAATTAGAAGGATTGTACTTTATTTTTGCATAGAAGAACTGGGGTGTCGACCAGAGGTAGAGGAGGATGAGAGTATTCACGGGAGATAGAGTAGGTAGCAGAACAGGAGGATCTACTGAAATATACTGCTAAGAGGAACAGCAGGCGAGACAGAAGAGGTCTGCTGCACCACATGGGGGGTAGCTCCCTGGCCAGGGATTGAACTCAGGCCTTGAAAGTGATAGTGCTGAGATTTAACCCTGAGGCCACCAGGGAGGCCCCAAGATGACTGTACTTTAAATCCGCAGAACCATACAGAAGGTTATACATCTGTGTATAACCATACAGATGATATATCCAGAAGAATCAAGCTCAGTGCAACTGTTCTAATACTTTTCATGTAGTCAGCATCTTAAACACCAGGCTTAAAAACTAATATAACCCGATAGCTCCAAAGCAGTGTTTCTTGAGTACATGTGATTGTTTTAAGACGGAAATGACAGATAGTTGCAGAGGGGCCAGTCCATGCCAGTTTCAAATTTGAAGTTGTGGGAAATTTTCCCATTTGTTTTTTAGGCACTGAAAATATTCTTCTACCACAAAACTATTAGATGCCTACCATCATTTAATTACGTAAACCCGTGAATCGTAATTGTATGAAAAAATCAGTTATGATGATAAAAACTTAGTTTAGCATTCTCTAAACCTCTTGAATGTTGGAAACAGTCATATTTATTTAGAATTCCATATAATTAGACTTTAATTAACCTAAAATAATGGGGTGAAACTTCTAATGTTGAATTTCAAAAGGCTACATAGCATAAAAGTAATCTATACATAATATTCTTTATGACTAAATAGAATTGAGATCTTTTTGAATACCTGTTGGTATGGTCAAGTATACTTTTTTTCTTCTGGGCAAAATGAGTTTTTGTAGGGAAGACTTTATTTCCTATTTTCATGAAGTGCCTACATGATGGTGATGAAAGTGGTATCTTCTCTGGCTTCCATCATGCTTCCAATTGACATTGTTTAGTACACATCATATATTGTGTGGGTTTGTAGTAATTAAATATTAATTCAAAATCTGTTGATTACTGTACTTTGTGCTCAAAAGAAGTACGATAGCTAAATCCAAAGCAAGTTTCTCAGCCTAGGTGCTATTAACATTTTGATCTAAACACATTTTTAAATTGAGGTATAATTAACTTGTACCTTTATATTGTTTCAGGTGTACAACATAATAATTTGATATTTGTATATTCACTGCCAGATGATCACCAAACTAAGTCTAGTTACCACCTGTCGTCATACAGAGCTGCAGTTTTTTTCTTGCAATGAAAAGTTTTAAGATTTATTCTTGGCAGCATTCAGATGTGCACTAGAGTCACCATGCTGTACATGCTGATGACTTATTTACATTATAACTTTAAGTTTCTATCTCTTAAACCCCTCAGTAGTTCTTGTTGTAGAGAATGATCTTATACATAATAGGATATTTAATATCATCCCTGTCTTTACTCACTAGGTGCCAGTAATGAAAAATTATCCATATGTTCCCTTGGGGATCAAATGTCCCTTGGTTGAGAACCACTCTGGTCTGAGCCAGTTTACTCTGATCATATGTCAGATGAAGAGCTCTTACTGTGTGGGAAAAAAACAACCAACTTTTTTCACTGATAGAGGGGACTCATTAAAGTTGAGATATTTGAAATATACAGATCATCTGCTGCATATAATTTTATTTCTAATTTGAACATTTTTCTGTTCTCACAAAGACTATTACTGAGTTTTCTGTTTTTTTTCTTGTTTTCCTTTTTACTTTGTGTTAGTTTTATTGATGAGTGAGATGGCTATGATATAGCAACTTAGTGCAAGAAGATCCATAAGTTAGATTATAACTCTTGAGTAATGAGTGATTGTAATTACTTATGAAGGCAACAGTTGGGCTAAAATGACAGTCACTGATGTATAAAACAAATAGCTGTGATGAAAGTGGTAAGTATTGCCTGTTTTTTGGTAAAACTGGGAAAAGTTTTGTGTGACACAGGGTTTAAGTACATTCTTAGAAACTGTCCAGTTGGCATTCAGCTAAGCTTAAATCTTCAATGAAATAGATTAAAAATAATTAAGATGCTGTTTTATGATTTGTGTGTCTTTTCTGTTTGTATAGTTGATCAGATGTTTTGGGAAGTTATGCAGTTGAGAAAAGAGATGTCATTGGCAAAACTGGGATATTTCAAAGAGGAACTTTGACGTTCTGCCTGGGACCATGCATGAACCTCCCTGAATAACTGGAAAATGGCTGACTATTTTTGTGGTTACTTGATATTTATTTCCAACGAGTTGGGCCCAAGACTTTTCCCTCTTTTGCAAATTACACGAAATACTGTGATTATGCCGTGTTTGCTTATTCTTTAGTTGAACACACTATAAAGAATTACAGGTGTACTAGTGATTGTAATTTATAGTTGCAGGACAAAAATAAGACAATAAATAAACAAATGTTAGATTGAATGTGGTTTTGTTTTCTCTTCTAGGCCTGGCATTAATATAAGATCTGATGAATGCATTATATTCTTCAAACTGCACAGTAGGCTATGAGAGGGGCAAAGAAAGCTGAGCAACTATAGCAGCCTCTGTCATTCCATTAAAGTGGCTCTGTTTTTGTTTGTTTTTACATATAGGGTTCCAAAAAAGACTTTATTTACAGGATGACTTCTGCTAAAAAATTTAAAAGTTAGTGTTTTAATCATTTTGTTCTAATTTAAAGAATTCCTTTATTGTGGGGAGGGGGTTCATTAAATCTGTTAGAAGACAGTCAGATTTTAGCTTGGAGATGGATTCTTGAACACCTCATGTGATAATACTTAATATGGTGAATACATTTATACTAAAATTTATTTTCTCAACTACATTTGTCTTATGGGTGTCGAAGGAAATACGTGATGTAGATTAATAAATTTAGATACAGTCGGTGTTGAGAATCCAGAATTAAATGATATAGTCACAATAATAAACAGAATGACAAATGTCACTGTCAGAAAATGTTAAGACATTGCTGGAAGACCAAATGTGAATGGAACAAGTCTTCGCCTGGTGTACACTGCAGTTCGCTGCAAAAGAGTTGAGACCATTCCGTCTGAGAGTGCTCCAGAACATCCTGTAACTCAGCAGGTAGGAAGGAGGGCAGACGGGGCAACAACTTTGTTTTAAATGTCCTGAAACTTTAGAACTTTCAATGTAGAAAATATTGTTAAAATTATAAGTGAAACACTGAAAATATAACTGATTTTCTTCCTGATCTTGCTTGCTTTGAAAACAAACTGGAAAGAAACCATAAAAGATAACCATGAGAGAAAATAAGCTGTGCTATATTATAAATTGTTGAAAACATCTGTCCATCAAAAGACTTATAAAAGGAAGCCACGCTACAAACTCTTAGCAAAAATGACAATCATTAGTGTCAAGAACATGTACAGTAGTTTACAAATCAACAAGAAAACAACCCAGCAAAAAATTAACAAAGAGCAACTGTGAATTCTTTCACAGAATTAGAATGCATATGATATGGTCCCATAAACATTGAGATTTTCAATACTTTAATAATCAGAGAAAGCAAATCAGGACCACAGTGACAGGTTTAAATTCATTCAACTTCAGCAAAAATCCCAAATCAACTTTGGGAGAGAATTTTAGTCAATAGAATTACTATATATTGTTGATGGGCGTTTCAGTTGGCGTATTTACTATGAAAACATATTGAATTTTTTAAATATATTTTTTAGAAGATTTATGCATACGTGCTGTGTGTAGGCCAGAGGTGCTGGCGGGGGGCGGTGTGAGAGGATTTACCAGGAACAGAGAAGGGAGCAGAACAGGCAGATCGACTGAAATACACTACTGAGGGGAGCAGCGGGAGAGACAGGAGAGGTATGCTGCACCATGTGGGACTCTCCCTGGCCAGGTATCGAACTCATGCTGCAGTGGCCCTGGATAGCTTCTTAGTGCTGCGACTCAACCCTTTGGTTGTGCCACCAGGGAGGCCCAAAACACTTTAATTCGAAAAGTTGAATATTTGTATATGGATGGCCCAGCAATTCCACTTATAGGCATATACTTGAGAAATACTTCCATGAAGTGCCCCAGAACACATAATAATGTTCTGGAAAAAGCCCAGCTATCCATCTATAGAAAGGTAAAGTGTGCTCACACAATGGACTATTACATGGCAGGCAAAATGAACATTAACTACATACAGCACAGCAACTTGGCATAATCTGAATGACAAAGCAAAACTCAGAGGCTATGATGTAATACTTTTTCCATAAAGCTTGGAAACTACTAAAACTGGAAAAATTATTTAGGTAAATGTAAGACAAAAATAAAAGCAATGATGAAGTTTAGGATAGGGTTATCTACGGGTATGGGGGAGGGAGAGGGAGAGAATTTGGAGAAGTATGACAGTCAATGTTCTGGCCCTTGGGTCAGATGATGGATTCATTTGTCATTAAAGACAAATACATGAATGAATCAGAGAATCATCCACAAGTCATTGGTGGTGTGTTATCAACCAAAGATCATGATTAGTCCAATAAGATCTACCTGCATTCCAAAATAAACAAG
Organism: Scalopus aquaticus; assembly: GCA_004024925.1. Classification (NCBI taxonomy): domain Eukaryota; kingdom Metazoa; phylum Chordata; class Mammalia; order Eulipotyphla; family Talpidae; genus Scalopus; species Scalopus aquaticus. Next base: position 81,381 of record PVIJ01003204.1, on the reverse strand, counting down.
GGAATGTCAGAACCTGAGGAGGTAAATTTGGTGGTAGTCATGGGACAGAAGAGAACTTTAAGGATACTTTGGAGTCAGAAATACAGCAATGAGCCCTGAGTTACTATGACAGGGAGAAGAAAAGCCTCAAAGAAGCCGGACTTAAGGCGGGGTTGTTAGGAAAGATGAGGCAAAGACTTCATGTGCTGATTAGGCTGAGGAGAGCATTTCTAAACAAAATATGAGTGCCCAGCTTACCAATTCTTTAAAAAATGGAAAAGAGATTTTGATGAATTTCTATAGTTTCAGGGTTGAGAGAGCCAGCCTAATGATGAGATTTTTGGGGGACCAGTATTTTCCAGAGGGACTCTCAAAACCTGTGAGGTAAGGCACGTCACTGGTCCTCTCTGGCCTTCTTGATGAAAGCTGAATCGTGTTCATCATGGTCTTTCCACCTCTGTGACAATCTCTAGCCTTTGAATAATCCTCTACACCGAGGAAAAGAGATTTAAATTCTGAACATTGGGTCTCAGTCCATCAAAGAACTTGCAACCCCCTACCTACTCATACGGTCGGCTTGTGAATCCTGTGTGTTTTGTGTATATGAAGAGTTTAAAGCTTTTTTTTTCCCCCAGATTTTTTTTCCTGTAAGACACAATATTTAAACAAAGAGTTCAAAAAAGTATAAATGTATATTTGTGTTTAATGTTTGTACCAGAAAATGGTTCTTTATTTTCTTCCTGGAATGCAATACACTTACCATCTCACTTACCATCTTGTTTTTGATATATAGACAAATAAAGACCCAGTAGTATCTATTTTTTGTGTAGAACTTCTGGAAAGAGAATTCCTCCTCACTACATTCATTCATTCACACATACTTGAGAGTTTTATATGCCAGATACTATTGTAGGTGTTGACGATAAAGAAATGAGCGAGAGAAAGGCGTTCTCAATGCTCATGACTTCCCAGTCCAGCGAGAAATGGACAAAAAGACACTTTAAAAGGTGGCATAAATGCTCTATAGGTATTTTATGTGTAGTGATGGGCTAGCGAGGGTATGAATGACTACTTCCACTTGGGTAGTGAAGAAAGACTGCATCTAGGAGGTGGCATTCTTAAGCTAAGTTCTGATAAGACCCAGACTTGTGAAGTGAGGAGAATAGGGAGAGTATTTGACAGCTGGTGTAAATCTACAGAAGAAATAAATCTGGCATTGCAATGAGACCTTGTAGGAAGTTAGTGGTAGGAAGAGTGGCAGGAGAAAATTGTTGTTTAAGCAGGGTTTGGACTATGTGGTCTGATAAACCACAGTTGGGATTTGGAGATTTCTGTGACAGTTCTGGTCACAGTTCTAGTCAGCTTCTTAGCTCAGTTTTTAAATACTAGAAGCCTCAGAGTTTTTTCCCTGAGCTAGTCTTTATCTAAATATTCCTTAGCTCATTCTGTCTGACTTTAAAAACCATGTAACACTAGCTCATGACTACATCTCTAATTCTTTTTTTTAAAAAAAGATTTATTTATGCATACAAGAACTGGGGTGTAGGCCAGAGGTATTGGCGGGGGGTTGAAAGGATTCACCAGAGACAGGGGAGCAGAAAAGCCAGATCCACTGAAACACATTGCTGAGGGGAGCAGCGGGTGAGGCAGGAGAGGTCTGCTCTGCCATGTGGGAATCTCCCTGGCCTGGAACCAAACTAGTGTTGCAGTGGCTGCGGATAGCTTCATAATGTGGAGACAACCCATTGCACCACCAGGGAGTCCCTACATCCTTAATTCTTGATATCTTCCCTTCCTTAGCTCCAGGCTCTTGTATCTATTTGCCTGCCCTGCACTCCACTTGCATTTCTATACATCTCAAACCTGACATGACCAAATCATCAGTTGCTAAAGCAACGATCTAGGGCTTACTATTGTCTTCTCCATTTCTGTCACTACTACCATTAATCCAGTCCATCAGCAAGTCCTATTATCTTTTCCAAACCTCTGTCAAATCTCTCTATACCCATCTCCACTCCTGCACAAAACTCTTACTTGATGTCCTTGCTTCCACTCTTGGCCTTTTACAGTCACAGCCAATGTGATCTTTTTGTTAGCATGTGACCAAGGGGTACCCGGGGACCTCAAACTGTTTAGGGGTACACATACTTAAATGGGCCCAGCCATATGCTGCCCAAAGGGAAAGGAAGCAGTGTGAAAGATTTCTGATAGATTAGTGTATATATGAGAAAGGATATTAGTTTCCCAATAAAACCTCCCACTTATCCATCCCCTTGTGGGGATGTTTATAATCTAACTAAATAAACATACTTGCCCTGAAATAGGGCCACTGAGGCCTGAAAGCGTGCCATAAGTCTAAGGTGCCTTCTGCTGGGAAACCATAAGAAAGGGGTTAGGCTGGTGATAAAGAGAGCTGGAACAGATTTAGAATTCAAAATGCAACTGATACTCCACCATGAAGTCAGGACAATTACTGTCTGCCAAGGACTCTGAGAAGCCTCCCTGTATGTCCCTCAGTCATGTCTCTTCCAAAAGTTTCTGCATTTCTCTTCCACATATCTCCTCCAAATCCCTGGTGCAAGTAGAAATCTGAAAAGCAAGAGAAGGGACCTACCTGCCTTCTGTGTTACATAGTCTGGTCAGCTCTGTTCCAAGTTCCCAGTAACTCCTCTGTTCAGGAAGCCTGCTCAGACTGGGACTCAGAGTCCAGGGTGGCTGCATGAAAGTGGGGGTGAAAATATTGCCCCTCTACATCAGGGAGGTGTATCTGTAACACCTTTAAAACAAAAATAAAAATCTGTGATCTCTGCCTCACCTTCTAGACCTCTGGTGGCTTCCACTGCACTTAGAAAAACCCGCCACACTTGAGAGGAAATCATCAAGTTTCATAGTTGTAGTTATTAGAGAAAGAATAATAAAAATCATCTTTGAAAACAATTTGGTTTTGATAAAGAAAAAGCAGATGTTTAACAGTAAACACGTATACCTCCTGTAATACTTGGGAAAGACTCAGCATGATTGAATAGCCATGTGGCTTAAATGCCATTTTAAATAGCTGAGCGACAAGGGAAGTTAGGGTTAAAAGGTAACTCAAGGAGTTTACTAGGAAACTTCTGCCTTCTCCATAGAAAGGAGATAAGGGGATTAGGTTTTCCTGAAATAGAGCCTTACAGAGGAAGTTTAGATTATAAACATCAAAAGCAACTTCTAAGCAGTCTTCAGAGCTTCTTGCATGAAATCTCTTTCCAAAGACATATTTTAGGGTGGCATGTTTTTGCCCCCTAGTAGTCCCACCTTTGGAATTTCTCAAGACCTTCCACATTTCAGAAATTATTTATTTCATAGAACCAGTCTCAGTCCTGAGAATTGATCAGTCCAATTAAATAGTTTTGTCCAATTTCTGGAGCCTTCTGTAGATGGAGCCAAAGTTAAGCCTACATTGTGCAGGGAATAAGAGACATTTCTATGGAAATAAAAGAAAAAGAGGTTGAAGATTGAAGGAAACTACAAGTCCAGTTAGGAGTGCAAAGGGAAGCCAGTTGAGAAAATTTCTAGATGTTGGGGGTTGAATGAAGCATTTTAAGATAGGGTAAGGGCAGGTGGCAGTTTCCTGTTTGCAGTTTCACATCATTAGGTATTTGGAAAAATAGTAATTCACTTTTAGGCAGAATCATCTCGGTGAATCTCTCTGAAGTTGACAAAGTTCTCAATTTCCAATTTGCATGTCTTCAGAAAAAGACAGCTTCAGTTTTCAATCAGTGCAAGCTAAAAAGACTGGGGGAAAATTAATTTGTGAATAATAGAAAAATTCAGGATCCAGTCCAGTTCATAGCAAAAGCCCCCAAAATGAGTAAGAAGACTAGATTCTAAGGTTCACACCAAAGATATTACTGAAACATTTCTTCACTTTCACTGCAATTCTACAGGTAATCACAGTAAAATTCACTTGCAAATTAGGTCTCGGGCCAAAAAAAGTGGCCCATTTTCTTTTCATGAGAATAATGAAAAGAAATACTCTCTGTTTTGAAGGAACTTTTCATAAGGAATCTTACATTGAACTCTTACTGGCCTTTTCCCCCAAACACACACATCCTGGTTTCTTTACAGTTATTTTCCTTATTATTTCCATTAGCTTTAATTTTATACATTAATTAGTATTCAACCTTAAGATGTTAATTTCCTAATTTTCAGATTGCAAGCAACTGTAAAATCTGTTAACACCATTATTCCTTTATATTGGGAGATTTGCAAATAAACTTTCATAATTTTGAAAACATGCTTCAAATTTTTTAACAGGTGACCTAAGACACATTTTACGCATAGATATTAACTTCTTTAGTTCCTTTGCAATAAGGAACCAAAAGTACACTTTAAAAAGTTAAGTAATTTCATTCGGAATGATCTAGATAGTCAATGAATTCCCATTACTAAACTTAGTGAAAGCTAAAATTTCCCAAAAGATTTGGGAAACTACTTAATGGAAAAAGGAATAGGTTCAAAATAGAGTTACCAATTGCAGTTTTCAATTTTTTTCCCAAGGGTGGAATATTTAGGGGAGGTACCCTGTTCTACACCTCACTTAATGAGTGGAGCTGAGTGGCCAGGTGAAGCTATGTAACACACATGGCAGGTGGGCTCACAGGAGACTTGTGGGCAAGAAGGGCTTCCTTGCTTCCCAGTTTTTGACTTGCACCATGGACACGGGAGACATGCAGGAGACACATCGAGAAGAGACGAGAGGTACTTGGAAGAGACACTTGGGTGAGAGACACAAGGGGAGGCTGATAATGGCAACTGTAATGTTGATTTGTACTTTGATTTGAGTCTTAGCTGGCCCCTTCTGCCCCCTTTATGGTTCTGATACTGGAATTTTAGGTTTTCAGGTCTAATCTCGAAGCCAGGAATGGACCCCAGGCTGCAGTGGCAGTGCAGAGTTCCAGCCACTAAACCACCACCGGTTAATGTCATACGAAGCTGAAGCAGGAACTTCGCTGACGCTCAGACAGCAAGCGAAAGGAGGCAAATTTGTTAAGAGAAAGAAAAAGTTTATCAGAGAGAAAAGGAACAGAAATAAAGTGGGACTCCCAGGTCGGTGGAACCAGGCCACGGAGGGAAGCCTAAGTGGTGTCGTGTCTCAGGGAATATAGAATTTCTTTCCCTAATTATTCTAAAGCACCATCAGTTTCTTTGTGCTTGGCTAGTTCTTGGTGATCTCACTCGTGGCCTTAATGTCTCTGTGCACAGAGTTAAGTCTGTGTCCCAGCCCTTATCTTAGAGTCCTTTTCCTTTATCATCCTTGATTGGAATGTCCTATTGTCCCAGGCCTGGGGTGTTTGATTAGTCCCCTGTGAAGTTTGTTACCCTTATCTCTGGAGCCTTCCTGTGAGGCTTTTCCTATTCTATTCCGACCCCAGGAGCTCTCTGCTTACCCTTTGATTCAATACTAAGGTGACACATCCCATTCACCTACATTTTTTCAATATATTTTATCAGGAACGTTTCCAATATACCATGGAAATTAAGATTTTTACAAATAAGTGTCCCATTTATCCACTATTAAAACATTTAGGGCCCAAGTCTAAAGCCATTCAAAGACAACCATGGGAAAGTCAGAGAGCTTCCCCGAGAGGTGGTAATAGACCTTAGACCTTAGGTGGAAGAAAGTCCTTGCCTCTGTTCAGCCACATTGATACCAAGCCCAGTTCTCAGAAAGAGAAGAGCGAAAGAAAACCCATCCAGTTTTATGATTTTTCTTATGAAAAAACAAAACAGATTGGTGGTAACAGTGCATGAAGAGGATGAAAGAAAAAGATTGAGATGTCTTATTTTACATTCTGCTGTTCATTGATAATAATTTTTTTTTTCAAAACCTCCTTTAAATCTGAGGTTTTAAATTTAGCACGCAAAAAGACAAATTTTGGCAGAAGAAATTCTCATGGCCATGTTACTGCCTGGCAGCAGTGAGTTCCTGAGTCCCTCACTCAAAATTGAAATGAGGATTCTCACTGCAGCAGCAGCTGATTTTGAAACTGAGATGTATTGAAGTCACAAGGTGAGTGTCTCTCTGGATGGCCTCGCCCTTATATAGGCCACAAGGTGCTGAACACCAGGGATAATGTTCTACCTGCAGGGGAAAGGGAGGCGGTGTTGGAGCAGCCTGGCCCAGCTGCAGCAGGAGGATATGCTTCATGTGTTTGCATGTTCAGAAATGGAGGACAAATCCTGCCCATGGGCAGAAATCTTAGTATTATGAGGAAGACATGGAGTAAGTTAGAGTTCGTCTCAAGACGCATGCATCACCAGCAGGGTTTGACCAGTCTGTACTTGGGCCTGCAATTGCTCTGCTTTGTAGTCACTGGCCTGTTGACTAAAAGCAGTTACTAGAAACAGAATATTAAGGAATGATTTGCAGTTAATTGTTCAGGAATGATTTATGGGTACTACTGTCAGTGTTCATATTTCCCAGACTACAGGCAAAGGGGACGAAGTAAGCCACAGTAACTCTGAGGGCATCTTTGATATTGTTAGCTCAGTTTATAGACAAGACTTTGTAAAAGCAAAGCCATCATTCTTGTTAAGACATGATGGTAAGTCTAATATCTGTGTTTTTAAAACTTCCCGAAGGCTAGTCAAAATACTTCTTTACATTTCTTCAGTTCCTTTTTCCTGAGTAATTCAAATTTTTTTTTTTCAAAAAGAAATTTAGATTGAGAATTGTCTGAATTTTTCACAGGTCCAATAAGTAATTAGGAAGTTTTTTAGTTCAATAGCAACTCAGCTAACCATTAAGCATTTTTCTTTTTTCTTATTGGAAAATCCAAAGCTGTTCATTCTCAATATAAAATATGACGAAAGGGAAACTTTGATACATAACAGTTTTTCAACTACTCTTGAATCTCCTGAAGTCAGAAATATAACCCGGTAGGTGGGGCTTGGGGCATTTTGTTTTACAGTGTACCTCTAATGATGGACGGACACTTTCTTGTGGTTGGTGGGTGGTAAATCTACCTCAGTCTGTGATCACTTTATACCTCAGATGGAACACTCTGTTTGAGGGGGCAAGTGCCTTATTAGCTTCTAAAATCTTGACCCAGGCCCACCAAAGTTTGCAACTTTTGACTTGAAGATTTCCTTAGCACATTAACTGTTAACTTTAGTGCACATTTTCTTTCTTCTGTAATACAGAAGACAGAGACTAGAGGTGTAAGTTCCTTTTACACATCCTCAAGACTAAAAAAAAAATACATGAGGAGAAATGAGAAGACCTGGAACCCAAACTTCTTATCCATTTAATAGCCCAGAACAGCACTTCAAGGCAGAAAAGATCTTTATCCAAAGATGGAAAACATCATATAACACAAAATATTAAAGAAGTATAGTCAAATCTCACTTCTCAAGACAACAACAACAAAAAAACCCAAGGCATTAAAACAGAAACCAATGGATCAGTTAACATTAGGAACAATAAGTCAAAAGAGATGCCCCCAAAGCTAGGTTTACCAATGTCCAAATCTCACTCTCCAAAAAAGGTTTGGGGCAGAAAAGTCCTACATTACTCAACCAAGACCAAGCAACAATATTTAAAACAAAGTCTTCCTACATTACTCAACCAAGACCAAGAAACAATATTTAAAAACAAAGTCTTAAGAGACAAATAGGAAAAAAAATTTACCTTCATGGTATAAACAAGCAATATTAAAGGACAAAGTACTTTAAAGCCCAAATCCCAATACCAATGGGATTTACCCCAAAATTTCTTTCCCTTACCCATCTTAAATTTAGGAAGAGAAATAAAAAGATTTCTCACCACTTGGTTTCCATCAGATATCTGCAGGGGAGAGAGCAGGAGTCTGAAGTCTGAAGTCGTAAAATCATGGCCTTGCTTGCTGGCATGTTCAACAGGCCTAGACTGGCGCCCCCTGCAGCCTCCCTGGGGAAACAAGCAGCTGCAGTCATTTATAGGAACTCTGGCCCGCTTGCCAAAGGCCGGGGCAAGAGGAAGTCATGTCATCCTTCTGTGGGTTCTTCTGAGTTGGAAAATTATCAAATGAGCATCAGACAGATTGATAAGAGAAAAAAATGTAGATGTTCTGGATACATGGGAGAGGCTCAGCATGACTGAGTAATTCCAGTGGGTTTTTTTTTTTTAACGAAAAAAAATTACCACAGAAAAACAAACTTACTGAAATATGGAAAAGACCATGTAGAAACTTTTGTAAAGACAGCTTCCTAAAGACCACAGTTATATTAGATTATTTTGTAAGAGAATGAATCTCCACTGAATCTATGCAACATAGAGATGCTTAAGAGAATAGGAAAATGTTAGAGATGGGAAGATCAAGAAAATACAGGTAGTGTCTGTCACTCACTGAGAAATAGAGACTTAGAAATAAACCCCAGTCAGCACAGGCTGGAGTGTGTCCTCAGCTGTGTACTTTGGACTCATTAATAATAAATAATATATACTATACAATATATGTAATATATTTATTCTTTCTACCCTGCCAACAACTCTTCTAAATTCTCTGTACTTTCTTCAAATCTGGTGGTTGTTATAACAACCTGATGGTGGTATAAACCTATTGTAATGTCATAACAACCTGCGGGCTGCTCTCTAACCCAGAGTCTCTAATCCAGAGATTGCATCCTGAAGGCCCTTGGGTTGAACTGTGTTTCATGTGTGTGCTATTCATCATCGACAATGCTATGACTTATTTTTATGTTTGTTTTGATATAAAAAAAATTAGTTGCAAGATTTAAAAATGAGGAGACTTAAAATCTGTGTTCCCAACTTCCCTCTTAAAATTGGCTATTTTGGCAACGAGCCCACATTCTCGAATCACATCCCTTGGAGAAAGATGAGTGACTGCCTGGCAGGTGGCTCCATCTGTGAGCAGGGCATGTGCTGTGGGGTTCACTCTGCTGCACCACCCCAACTCCCACACCAAGGTTAAGTTCAGTGGTCCATTGTCAATATTCTTGCATGGTTGCTTTTGTCTATTTTGAGTCATTCCGCTCACTTGTCAGCCAGGTATATAGATGCTTGAGATTGGGGTCCCAATTCTAACCTTTGCTTCTTTGCTCGCTAAATAGGATCTAATTTTTTTTCTCTAAAATGTTTCCTATCATTCATTTCTATGCTGCTGAGAAAGTGAAGTTGTTGAGTGAACTGTTGGAGAGGATCCAGAATGATCGTTTGGCAGTAAGATGTAGTGTGATGACTTAGATCCAACAGCTTCCAGTTCCTGTCTGGGAACTTCTTTTGGAGTCTAGATTTAGCCACAGGCTACATTTTATAAGCATCTTAATTCATATTGCACCTAAAGGCATATACATCCTTTTAAAAAGTCATATTTAACATTTTCCTTGCTAACCCTATCTAATTAGTAGCCAAGTTTTGGTTCTATATAGTTATTCTGCATCCTTGATCCTTGGCGTAGCCTCTTAACCTGGCTAACTTTAATTACTTCCCTCACCAACACATTCTGGCACAGCTATCTTTCTGAATTAGATTTTGTTATCTTTCTGAATTAGATTTTGTTATGTCATGTGCCACACCTATCCAAATAGCAATCATCAACTATGCTTATGATGAATATGCAAGGGTCAAATTCAGATCTAGTCTAAAATTCAAAAGCTATCAGAATCCTTTTCCGTCTTTTATCTCACTGGGCCAGCACGTACCATAACATCAGTCTTGGCACCTGTGTTTTCTCCCCTCCAAGTCATTGCCCAGGTTTTAAAAGACATCTGTTGCTTAAGTTCCTTCAATTCCCAGTTCGTTATGATACCTTTCTTAGTCCTCACAGATTGAATTAATCTTACCTTCCTCTGCTCTTTTGGGATGATTTCCCAGCTTTTATTAGAATCTGCCTTGAATTAAAGTTACTTGTGCCTGTGTAGGACAGGGACTATTATTTTCTCATCTTTTTATTTCCTTCAGCAGCTGAGAGTTTAGCACAAGTTGAGCTGAGACAAATAGAAAATTTATTTATTTAAGCATTAAATGACTTGTCCTTAAAGATATGGGTCCCAAAGTGACTTTTAAAATAGGTTCTAAGCTTCTTTAGCCCTCTGAGAGATAAACAATTTTCTTAAGGAACAGTTTATACAGCATTCCCTGCTTTTTGAAAGTTTGTGTTATGCCAATTCAATTTTATGGAAGACCAAAGTTAGGACCTGTTTTCACTAACTGAAAGAATTTTAAGTATATTTTCACTTTTAAGTCAGAAGACAAAAAGAGTAATAGTGTTTGGAATTTGTTTTGCAGCAGCCATTCTCTAGGCAGTGCCTACCCCAAGAAGTTGGAGTGCCTTACTAAGCTCCTTCTCTGGTAACTCTTTAATACTCTTTGCTAATATTATGTGTTATAGTCCCACTTTTACTATATATTAGTACCATTTCAAGTTTTATGCATTATTAGGTATGATTTGGTAGGTTATTTTGAAAGATTTTATAAGAAAGTTACATTTTTGGATAGCAAGGGAAATTGTGTGTGTGTGTGTGTGTGTGTGTGTGTGTGTGTGTGTGTGTGTATGAAGTTTAAAAATACTCATTAAGATGTATACCACATTGCCGGTACTAATTCTAACAATAATGAAACAGACAAATTGAGAATGTGGGACTTGCTATAAGATAATAGACCTAGACTATTAAAAGATGTGTTATCCTAGATAACAAACAATCCAACCAAAATGACAAAGGAGAGTGTTCTTTATTCAAAACAAACATGCAAATAAGCAAAACCATAATCAAAGTCAATGCATGAACATTCATTAGATCCTTCATTAGAAACAGTCACAAAAGATATTTTGGGGACAGTGATGAAATTATATGTGAGATATTTGTATTAAATTAATATTAAATTTCAGTGCAATGATTTTAATATTGCATTTATGTGGAAGCACATCTTTATTTGTTAAGAGAAATACACAGAATTATTTCTGAGCAAAATGTCAAAATATCAGCAATTTTTATTTATTTTCATTTTATTTTTCAAATTTTAAATCTTTTTTTTTTATTGAGGCAATTTTGGTTTACAACATTGTTTGTGTTTGAGAGGGATAGGATCTCCCCTCTAGGTGTACTACACCATACCCGCCCCTGTAGTGCCCAGAGTCCCCACCATAGTCCATCCTGTTTCCTCCCCACTTTGTTCTCACTCATCCCCTCTTCCCTTCCTCCTCAGTTAGCCTCAGTTTTGCCATCAGATTTCTAGGGTTTGTTATTAGTTTGGTTTTATCTGACCTTTTATTTTGTTTCTCTATATTCCACATATAAGTGATACCATCTGGTATTTGTCTTTCTCCTTCTGACTTTGCTTAGCAAATCCCCTCCAGTTCCACCCATATCGTTGCAAATGGCAAGAATTTATATTTTTAATAGCTGAGTAGTATTCTATTATATTTATATACCTCATCTTCTTGATCCACTCATCTGTTTCTGGGTAGATTCCACACTTGATTGTTGTAAATAGAGTTGCACTGAACATATAAGTGTATATGTCCCTTTTATTGGTATTTTTGCATTGTTCAGGCAAACACCTAGGAGTAAAATTGCTGGGTCTATATGGTAGATCTATTTTTTAAAAATATTTATTAATTTATGCATATAAGAGCTGGGGTGCAGGCCAGAGGTGCAGGGGTTGAGAGGACTCACCAGAGACAGAGTGGGGAGCAGAACAGGCAGACTGACTGAAATACACTGCTGAGGGGATCAGTGGTCAAGGCAGGAGAGGTCTGCCGCGCCATGTGGGAATCTCCCTGGCTGGGGATCAAACTCATGCTGCAGTGGCCTGATAGCTTCATGGTGCTGAGACTTAACCCATTGTACCACCAGGGAGGCTTTTGATCTATTTTTAATATTTTGAGCAAACTTCCATAATTTTTTCCACAGGGACTGGACAAGTCTACATTCCCACTAACAGTGTAAGAGGTTTCCTTTTTCTACACATGCTTGCCAGCAATATAGATTTTTTTTTGATAAGGATCATTCTCACAGGTTGTGAGGTAGTGTCTTGTGGTTTTGATAGCAACTTATTTTTAAATGTGTCAGTCAAAATATGTCAAGAGAAAGTCAAAGTGGGAAAATATAGTAATTAGGAAATCTACAGAATGAGTATAAAGGTGTTTTATGGTGTACTCTTCTTTCAGTTTTCCTGTAGTAATTTTTTTTTTCAAAATAAATAAGTGGAGAAAAAGAGAAAATGAAAACATTGAAATAACTGGTACAATTGACTATATTCTTTTCAGGTTATTATGAAGTAAATTGTAATTATCATTATTAATTGAGCAATTATTTATTATTGAATACTTACTTAAAAATGAATAACTATTAATAGTTAAGCATTGAAAACAAAACATGTATTTGGGTATTGCTATTTAGTGTGACCAGTTAGGAGGGAGCTTTCACTCAATTTTAAGAATTACTAAATCAGAAATGCAGTTTTGTCCCTCACTAGACAGATGTCTCCTACTTTGTAGTTTATACTTTTAAACACAATAAACTCTGGAGGAAATAGAGTAAGGATATACAAGTAATGTAAATTTTCACTGTGAACAAATTTGGAAATATTTAACAAATTCTGACTTTTCATTATCACAAACCTGTTTAAATCATCTGCCATTTTTAGCTATTTATAAAAGTGATGATAGTGATTTGTGTCCCCTTTTTCTAAGTAAAAAACACCCCCCAAACCTGTATTTTGCTTGGCTGTGGCTAAATCTATCTGGTTGATAGAAGCGGAGATATAAATATATTGGTGTAAAAGGACAAATAAGAGATAAGACTATGTATTTATTGCCCATTTATGTAATTGCATGTTTCACTAAGGACAAAGGTCTTTAAAACAAAGACAAAAGGCAGAGTAGAAACAGTTCCCTACAGAAAGATAGATGGATCTGCTGCCACTTCCCTTTATACAATTTTTTTTTCCTTCACGTTTGCATATCCTTTTGGTTTTATAATCACATTTGAGAACTTAACCATCTTTTCTGGGAACAATTTGATGACTGAAGATATGCTTCACTCCAATAAAAAGAAAATGAAGATTTTTCAAGAGTATTCATAGGCTCCAAGAACAGCACTTCCTTCCTGAGGTCTGATAATACTTGTTCTATGAGGAAAAATTACTAGGACCACAGCACCATGGATGTGGTAGGCGAAAACGAGGCCCTGCAGCGATTCTTCGAAGGTAAGAAGCCAGTTTCCAACGTGAAAGTTATAGCTTCTAAGGAATGGACTCTCAATATCACTGTTTTGCCTTTTTGAAATGCAACAAAACTTGGTCTTGGAAGAAAATTCTATCATATTAATTCTTTGGAAATAGGAAGTGGAGGTTTATTTGTTGCATTTGTAGCAAAAACAAGTACAGATAATAATTTTTTTAAAATATAAGAGTTCCATCTTATAACTTGCTTGTTGAAAGATTTAAGGGGTGTGTGTGTGGGGGGGGTACAGTGCATCTGTGTTACTATTATGGGCCATATTTTGTGCTAGATTTTATTCTAATCTCGTTTAAAAATTTTTTTATCTCTAAATGTCTTGAATATAGCACAAAAAATGTAAGATTTTAGGACAGTTTTTCTCATAGTATAATTAATACAAAACAGCTTAAATAAGCAAAAGAACTTACACTTCTCGCTTTCTCAACTTTGTTTTTCATAACATGTTAGACATATGTAACTAAATAATGATTTTTCCCCAAGTTAGATATCTTTCCCAGGGAGAGGCATGATTAAATGCTTACACAGATTTTTCTTCCCTCTGAAGCCTGAAAATGGCAGTACACCTTCTCCTATTTACTTGGGCTGATATGCAAATGGTGACTCTGTTGAAAATGTCAGCGAGAGCTTGTCCTCTTGTGGCACCTTTAAGGTTACTATTGGGCGACACCACATCGGTCTTCCGCATCTTATCAGTGAGCCACACTCAGCCTTCCGTGTGAAGGGAAACATGGCCACAGCTTCACATTTCAAGGAATTTTCCAGGAGGGAGTATGAGAGGAGGGCAGGCCTCCCCATTCACAGAATCCAGAGGCCAGTTAGCAGCATATTGGAAAATTGCTTTTGGCTTTCTGACAAATACTAGGTGTTTAAAAGGTTCAATGGAATTGACCCCAAACCAGACAATGCTAAACATGAAAGAATAGTTTTACCAAAGAGATAGTGAGATTATAGATTACTCTCAGAAGGAATCAACACAAGACGAAAGTTTCTGTGATGAGCATTTTGACAGGATGGTCAGAAAGAGTATATAAGACCAACAGAACGATCATGTTATCTCAACCCTATGGTCCATCTCATCGAGTGTTCTGTCTCTGACAGTGGCCGAGTCAGAGTGTCTGCCTGGGTCATGCTGGTACACATTAGGGCCACTTAGGCTGTTCTGTTGCTCCTGCTTGATTTGACATTCTATGTAGCTTTCATTCCAGTAGTAGATAGCAAGCTCCAAGTGACAGTTACATCTGCTTTATTTTAGAGAAACCACCAATTTGTTTTATAAATGCAAAGGCTTCAGAACAGACAGCTGGAATAATTAATCTGATATAACTTCTGGATTTGGAGGTGCTGTTAGAGCTGGGATCCCTACACTGTCCTTGTTTATACTATTTTCAGAGTCTCTGGAAATGTTGTTTCCACAGGTCTCCCATGTAGCTTCATAAATATCTCGTTATTATACTATCTTTCTTAGCTTAAAACTAAAGTCTCTTGCCCCTGAAGCCTTTTTCATGAAGGGGAGTCATTTCCCCATGGAAAGAAAATAAGATGGTCAGTGTTTTTCTCACATTATCTTTGAATGAATACATGGAAAGATGGTACACATACTTTAGAAATAAAAAATGGAAGCATTAGCTTGTTATTCCTTCCCCCTGAAGATCACAGAGATAAGTGTTATTCTTTATTACCTTCCATATTCAGTAAAATCTATTATCTACCAATGTACCAAGTCCAGCAGCCATCTCTTAAGTGGTAGCCTGTTGGGCTTTGAAACCTTTCACTTGGATGATAGTGATTTCTTTTCTCAAACACTTCTTAGAATGAATGCATCAAAACTAGACAGGGTATTCTAATGAGGGGAGCCTTTGTTGCATGCTGTGGTCCTGATGACATATCATCTCTCATTAAAAGCAATCTCACATACAGAATAAAGGTCTGAACATATAGAACAGTTCTGGCAATTTGTTACCCACTGGGAGCTGTTTTCCTCTTTTTCTATAGATATTTAATTTTAAGAAACTAAGCCCTAAATAATGTATTTTCTTTATGGATACTTCCATAGGCAAAAAGTATCTGGATTGACAATATTATTTTGAATTAAATGGCCTTAAGTGTCAAAGCTTATGATGATCTTAGTTATTATTTAAAAATTTTAAACATACTTACATTCTTTACTATGCTGTGTTTCAGTAAAATGTCAGGAACGAAGGGTGGTTCCAGGGAGATGACAGTTCTAATTCTGACATTAAATTCTAATTTAAATCCCCTGTCTGTCACTGATGCAGTCGGCAGGCAGTAGAAGAGGTGGGTCAGGCTCTCTAGGGATCCCGGGATTCTCTGTGGGCTCAGGTACCATGTGAGATGTTTGACTTTTCCTGCAACATTGATACCACTATAACACAAATGTCACATTTTATTTATCATAACTAAAAATTAGTTACAACCTAAATTTCTGATAGTGGTGTATTAAAGAATTTATTATATTTCTCTCTATTGGAACATTTCGTAGATATTAAAATGAAAATAAAGAAAAGTGATATAATGGGTAAAATGGTTTACAAATTGTTATATATAGCACAGTTGAATGTATATATTTTTAGAGCAAAGTTTACTAGAACTGATTTGAAAACAATACATATGCATATATACAATACATACAAATAATATATGTATATACATGCACATACATAATACACTTCAAGTGTTAATATCTCTTAGTGTAGGAGTATGGAAATTTTAATTGCTTTAAACTTTATCATATGAGTGCTTTATAATTAAATGTATGATATTATAATTAGATTATCTTAAATAAAGGAGAATAATTTAGCAAAACTTTTGTTTAAGGTCCATGTGTAAAGAAAAATTATGAGATGTTGATGTAGATGAAAAAGACTGCTAGATGTTTTCTGTAGAAAATGAAGCCTACATCAAATCAGATTTTATGCAATTTGTATGTTTCATTGTCTTAGAGACACCAAACTGCTAAATACAGTGTAGAGGGCAGAACCTGCCCGGTGCCAGGGCTGGTACTAGGTAAACCTGTCTTACAAATAAAAGGTATACTTGGCCTCAGTTTAATCTTTTAATTCTTTATCTTTCTTTTTTCCCACTTTGGGACCACTACTTTTTTTTTTTTCCCACTTTGGGACCCTCTCAGGGCCCTCTTGATTCAATAAATAAATAAAATCAATAAAACCTGAGTTTACACAAAAGGTACATATGACAAATGATCTGATGCCACCTTACAATTTCATAGTGCCTTTTATTTAACATGCTTTCATAGAACATGAAGCTGTTTTGATCAAATGAGTCAGAAAGGTTATCTTCCATAAGGGTGGGTTTGGTTGACCTCTAATGGTGGGATTTCAAACGTCCCAATGCGTTCTCGCGTCTCTGAAATTATCTCACAGAAGCAGAGACTCCCTGTTGATTGGGGAGGCTGCTTCTATTGTGCAATGACAGAATGGACTTCCCAGGAATCTGTGAACAAGAACATGGCAAGGACAGGAACAAACAGCCAGATCGTGCAAACAACTTATGATTATCTAAGCATTTCTATCTGATATTGGTAGATGGTTAGACTATGTTGCCTTAATATGAAGCATCTGAACGAAGAGACGCTGCATGGGTGGCACCAAGAAATCCTCTTTCCTTTCATGCTGGGATCCCCAACGTGAAGGCAATTTATTTAGAATTTAAAATATGCTGTAACATCGTAAGTACCCTGTTCACACCTTGCTTTTGAGACCTTCTGGGATTATCACCATGTCTAAAGGATCCTGTAACAAAATCACCCAGGCTAGCCTTCCTGAGGGGGGGCTTCACCACCTTCTTCAGTATTATTGATGTCGTCATCTTTTCAGCTTGGGAATTAGCCATGCGTTTCAGGAAGTCTCCGTAGTGACTTAGAACTTCAATCCATGGACAATTTTGATTTTAAAATAGAAATAACCTAAAACCACAAAGATTGATATCACTAATAATCTTACCATTGGCATGACTTTGCTATGTTTTTAAAAAACAAAAAAGTGGGATAATACTATTTATGCTAATAATGGACTTTTTAAATGGAGTATACTGAACTTTTCTTATCATTATTTATCTTCAACAGTCATCTTCCAACTATGACCCGCAGGCTAAATAAAATCTGGCCTGCAGCTGGTTTTTGTAAGGTTTTATTGGAACACAGTCATTGATAGATTATCTATGGCTGCTTTGATGTTATGATGGCAGAGTTGAGCGGCGACCACAGAGATCCCTTGGCTCCCAAAGCCCGTAATATCTAGGTCTCTTCTAGGTCTCTGCACTCACAAGCAGGGAATAACTTGCACCAGGCTCGGAGGGGCGCTGTGTGCGTAGGGGGCGCACCTGTGCGCACGTAACACGACGCCGCCCGCAATGGCGCCGCTACTCTGCTCTTGCCTCAGCTGCCGCTTCTGCAGGGCTGGGAAGTAGACACGCCCTTGGCTGGCCTTCCCGGCGGAATTGTGAGTTCACTCTAAAGTGCTTCGTTGCCGTGCAAGGGCTTCTCATGGAGTCCGGCCTAGCCCCACCTGGCTTTTATTTCATGTTTTCCAGGATTGGGGTCGGGGGTGGGGGGGGAGCCTTCAGTGGGCTCGCGGTCCCAATTGTGGGGTTCCGGATTTCCGGGGTTGGAGTCTACCCAGTTCCTACTGCCCTGGGTTGGGCCGAGGTCCACACTTATGTCAAGAAAATTCCTCCAAGGAATTTCACAATGTCCTGGCTTTCCCTCATGTTGTGGCTTGGGAAGGTGACCCCAAGCCCAGACACGCTCTCCCTCGCCTGCTCCTATTCTTTCCCTTCAGCAGCCACCAACCTTCGTTCTTGCAACCCTGGGGTGTTCTGGGACTGTATAGCTGGTTTGAAGCCTCTGGATTTTTCTTTTGTTTTATATTTTTATTTTAATAAAGATTTATTTATTTATGCATACAGGAGCTGGGGTGTAGGCCAGAGGTGTGGGGACTGTGAGAGGATTCACCAGAGTGGGGAGCAAAATTGGCGCATTGACTGAAATACACTGCTGAGGGGAGCAGCTGGCAAGACAGAAGAGGTGCAGGGATAGAGCTCATGCTGCAGTGGCTGGCCATAGTTTGAAAGTACTGACCACCCCCTTGGACCACCAGTGAGGCCCTGTCTCTGGATTTTTCTAGGAGCACTTATTAGAGATTTTTTTTTCCAGTCTCCCATCCAAGTATTAACCAGACCCAACCCTGCTTAGCTTCCGAGATCAGGCTCATGGTATGACTGTAGACTTCTTTTTCCAGTTGTTTTCAAGGGAGAGGCCACTTTATTCTGCCATATTGTTTTGACATATTAATAACATTTTAAATAAATATTAATAACATTTTAAAAGCTACTGTTTTATCTTTATCTGGGTTACAACAGAATCAGTAAACACATACCAGAAGCAATACTTTAACCCAAAAGAGAGTGAATTCTTAAAAGTCTGCCCTTAATTTTACTGATGGATGTAGAAAACCAGGTGCTTCTCTCTGAGCTGTTGACCTGACCTAGAAAAGGTGATTATTTTCTCAGCTCAGGACTTCCTTCTCTCCTGAGGACTGTGCCAGGCGCACTTGAAGACATGTCTCCAGGGATCCAGCTGGTGCCCAGTCTGTTAGGAGGAAACCCCTGGCAGGGGGTCAACTTTTGTTGGCAATTTATACCTATCTCCTTCTAAAATGATTCTGGGAATATTTATTTTAAAGAATCTCTTCAAAATTGATTAATGAAAAGAGTTGATATGAGAAAAAGGAGAGGGCAATAGAACCTCCTTGGGGGAATAATAGCAAAATTAAGATATCAGTGGGTCAGCAGGGAGATTATACTCTGTTCCCTCTTCTCTACCATTCCTGACTCTCACCCATCTTTCTCTTCTGTTTATTACCAAGCTGAAAAATACCCAGTCTCTCTTCATTCTTCATATCATACCTGTTTTAATCTGTTTTCAATCTTGATTTATATCTGGCACCTGCAGAGATTTGCTCTTCTGAAATTTCTACTTGCTAAATTAGATTAAGATTGCTAGACTTCATTCTCCTAGTGTTTTCTCTGGGATAGTCACCATTTTCCATGGAAACTCCCGTTTGAGTCTGTGGCATCTTCATTGCTCATTCTTATACAGCCTCTCCATTTCCTCTCAGGCCTAGTCAGTAGTTCACCCTCCTCCTTGTCTGCCGAGGGTCCTGTTTCAGAAACTCTTATTTGAATACCAAAATATTATCCTGAGTTGCTTCATTTATTCCCATAGATCAATGTATTCCAAGCCCTGAATCACTAATCACTATACAGCTGCTGAATGTACATCCATATGCACGCACCTGGGTGTCCCTCAGTTTTGCCAAAGCAACACATTCAGAATATGCTGCTTCCTTTCTCTCCCACCATGTGAGGATATCTCTCAAACAAACTTCCCAGACTAGAACCTGGGTCGTCAGCCTTGATGACAACTCCTATACTCTACCGTTAATTATTTATCAAATTCTCTTGCTTCATATTCATCCACAACCTTCCTATTGTTCAAATGGTCATCTTTTGCAAGATCCTCCTAACTTCTCTCCCTGTGCTGACTACCTTCTAGTTTGTTTTCACCCTGTGCAAGTGCCATTGCTTAAATATTTTTGTTGAGTCTCATTGCCTGAGCTTAGTGTCATGGTCCCAAGGTAGCGTTTAGGCATCCTTATCTCTGAGGACTCCCTGCAATAGTCTGCTCTAGCTGCCATAACATATTTAAGCATAACCTCAGATGCTTAAATAACAAATTTATTTTCTTAAAATTCTCAAGTTTGGGAAGTTGAAGATTAAGGTACCAGCAAGTTTGGTTCCTTAGTGAGGGCTCCTTACTAGTTTGGCAACAGCCACCAACTCACTGTGTCCTCACAAGATAGAGACAGAGGCAGACAGACAGACACACACACACACAAACACACACACACACACACACACACACACAGTTTGTTCTCTGATGTCTCTTCTTATAATGATACTAATCCCTTTGTGAGGGCTCTACCCTCATTACCTCAGTCTAATCTGTGAGAGGTAGTTTGATGTGGTGGTTAATTGGATGCTCCAAAATCAGGGTTTTAATTTTGGTTCCACCCTTGCTAACCATGTGATGTAAGCAAGTTACTTAATCTCTTTCTACCTCAATTCTGTATCTATAAAATTGGAATAGTATTGGTGCTTACCTAATTGGATGATTGTGAAGGTTACATGGTTCAGTATCCATGAGGTCCAGAAAAATACAGCAGCGATAATGTTCGGCATTATCGATGTTTTTATTATTGTTATCTGTAACTCTGCTACACTGAGGCTTTCATAACTTCTTGAATATACGCTCCTCTTTCATAACACAAGCCTTTGTGCCAAGTCTTTGTGCTTTCTGCCCAGAATGTGCTTTCTGACTTCTTTATCCAGCAAACTTCCCTGGACAAAGTTGAAAGCAAAATTCTCCACGTTTCTCCAGAACTTTGTTCATACCTCTGGAAGTGCATCATTCACACCACAGTTTCATTTATGTGCTTACATGTCTGTCTCTTACAGAAAATAGTATTTTTGTTTACTTTTGCTTACAAAGTATTCATCATTGCAGATTTAGTGTCTTGCATGTAGCAGTTACTCAAAAACTGTTCATTAAATATGAGTTCCATGAACGTGATTCTTGACCAAAACTTCTGGTGGAAAAGCAGGGGCCTTTATTACACTAAACCAGCTCAACTTGTGTTCCTGTTCTTTTACTGTCAGAGTCAACATAGGGGATGAAGTCACAGGCTATCCTTGGGTCTGTGAGCTTTCTCTCATATAGTAACTCTGTATCCCCTAAAGAGAACTTTTTATTAGGGGATAGGAATGGAGTTAGTGTGGAGTTAGGTTCTTAGCAAGATCCATGGCAGAGACACTCACATGGGATAAAGAGAATTAAAACCCAGGTCGCTATTTGAGACGTGCAGGCTGTAACTCAAACTGGGTCATGAACTGAATCAGAATCAGTATTTGGAAGTCTTTGGGATATCTAGGAGTCAAGCAGAGCAGTAGAAGCTGCAGATATGAGCCAAAATAGTGGACCAGGCAGCCGATAATGCAGTCAAGATAATGGTCCGGGGCTGTAGGAATGACCTCGGGGTTGTCTAATAGTGCATGTTTTCCACATTTCACAGGCCACCCACATCAGTTCTGGAAATTGGGCACCATTACAAATACACATATCAAACCAAGCTCCTGACTCCAGCTTGCACTCGTGGTGGTGAGGAACACAGCGGTTAGAGCACAGGTGCTGTAAACAGACTGTCCTGGGTTCGAATCTTAGGATGCTGCCTTGGCAAATGACTGGGCCTTTCTGAGACTGTTTGATCATCTATCAGTGAAATAGGTTTTATCGTAAGGGAAAGGAGTGAGAATTAAGAAAGGTGAGGTACATGAGCTACTTTACAGAAAGCCTGAGATAGAGTAATCGTCCAAGCAATATCATCAGTATTCTGTGATGAACAAAAGTTGTCATTACAGCTGAGGTAGCTTATGATCAGTAAGTAAAACACTGCCAGTTAAGTGATGCTTGACTTTATGTTAGACATTGAACTAAGACCTTTAGCTGTATTACTTCTTAATTTTTACAATAAAATGAACAGGAGGATGTTATCAGCATGTTAGAGATAAGAAAACAGATTCAGATGTTTATGCCTTTCCTAAGATAATGCAGTTTTTGTGTATCAGAGTTTGGAGTTGGACAGAAGCCTGTCTCTCCCTGAGGTTTATGTTCTTGACACCTGCGCACAGCGTCTTCTGAACAGGATGCAAGGGAACATCTGCAGAATTAGTGTGGAACTTTATGGCTCCTGTAAAAACAACTAAGACGTGTGCGTGTGTGTGTGTGTGTGTGTGTGTGTGTGTGTGGCAATTTTCATGTAATTCCATTCTGTAAATCAAGTTATTCTGGAGCGAGTGGTTAGTATGCTACTGTCATCTGGTATGTTTTGGCAAAGCCTAGCTCCTGCGCCATAAGATGAATTGTTAGTGGTAAAAAGGGGATGGTTTATGTTCTCAGAGCAGGCAGCTACAGACATTCAGAAGATAAGCCTATTGAGAAGAGTACAAGATATATAAACACCAACATTGGTCTGTAATACTGCTCTGTGCAAAACACACATCTGAGGAGGGTTTGTCTCACAATCTTGTCCTTTTTGGTAATCAAATATAGGACAAAAAGTTCGGCAAGATGGTACCCTGATATTTGATTTCTTGAAAATAGCAACTATTGTCATGCATAACAATGGGAAGTAATGCATTCTCAGGACAATGTCATATGACTTGATAATTGGACAGAGTGTTACTCCTATGGGGTTAAAGTGATCAATATTGTTAAATACTAGGACTCCTAGCTGAGAAATGTTTCCTAGGAATCCCTATGTTGTGCTGTCGATGCCCTGGTTCAGGCAGACCTGGGTTCAAATCCTGATTCCTCTGCTGCTTGGTGGTTGACCTTGGGCCAATTATGTGCTTCGCATTGTAGAGTTTCATTTTTCTCTATCTGTAATATGGAGATAATAACACCTACATCTTAGACTTGTGGGAATTAATGATGAAATATTAAACTGATGAAATACATGGTAGTTATTAATTCTTATTAGAATATTTGCAAATGTGAAGGAAACAAATTTCTTGCTTTATTTATTTTGAAATAAGAGTGAGAATATCTATATTATATTACATAAATAATATGTATTTATTTACTTATCTCCATGCATTTATTTTTCAAAGATTGCTCCTGTCTCCAGAGAGTTATTATAACTTTTACATGTTCACATTAATTCCACAGCCTTTATGATCATAAAATCCATTTATAGCCCTTAGTTGCCAAGCAACAAAGGACAAAGTACTGTGTATTTCCTTTTATTGTAAAAGGTTCAGCTTTCCCATGTTGGTCTTGAAATCAACATTTTTCAAAAAAGATATACAGTAAATATTAATACCATATTTTCCAAAGTTTAGTGGGCATAACTTGTTTGAGGATAGGATCAAAGCTATGAGGAAAGCATTATCATTATTGTCCTATTCTTGAATATTCTAAAGTATTTTGTGCTAACTTTATAGTAAATTTCTGACAATTTCTGAAGTTGAGAGACTGTAAATTCAGTTAGGGACTGAATTTGTTTCATTCTACCTATGTTGATCACTGTAAAAGAACCAGTTCTTTGGGTTTGTCAGTTGACTTTCAGGAAAGACTGGGGTGGAATAAAAGGTGTGAAAAATGCTGTTCTCCGACCTTGGTGACCACAGACCTCAAACAGGTCATTTAGCTATGTGTTGGCAGGGCTTGGGGAAGCTGGCTTTGAGGCAGGTAATGTCCTTGGAAGGTGTCAAAGCTTCTAATTACTTCTGTTGTTTTTGTCCATGGATAATGAGTCAGAAAGGTTGGAGATCTAAAAAAAAATTTTGCAGTGGGGAAAAGATATTGTGCTCACCATCAAATAGAGCCTGGGCATGTGGGAACTCAGAACCAAGGAGCAGGCAAAAGGGAGTCTGGCTTCACTGACCTAACAGGATCCTTGGTAGGTAGAGCAGGTAGGGAGGATGGGAGATTCTACTTAACTGATTTATCAGCTAAAATTGGACAATGTAGAGGGGAACATAGAAGTATGCCTAATTGAAGAGGCCAGGGGAGCCTGTGTAGAGTTTGGTCAAGGAGAGAATCTCTCAGGAGGGGGATTATGTATGTTACCACATTTAGTCTACAACCAATGCTCTAAGGTGTTAAAACCCATCTCCTTTTCCAGATAAGGAAACAGGTCCAGAAAAGTTCTGTAGAATTGGAATTTAACGCAGGTCTGCCTTGCACGTTCCCAAATCTGATGCTTTTCTTACCTCCAGGTCATGTGAGTCTCCTGCTTCAGGAGCACCCATTCCTCCTTTGTTCACCTGGCTAACTGTGGGTCACCCTCCAGGTTTCCATCTTGGCGTCACTCCCCGGGGCCCCCTGCATGGCATAGCGCTTTGCACTTCACCTTTCAAAGCATGCGCTACCTTCTTCTGTGTGTCTCCTGTGGACAACCGGAAGAAACTACATCTCATTTATTCCTGGAGGCTCAGCAGCTAGAGACTGGCACACGGCAGGAACTCAGACATATTTGTTGAATCAATAAATTAAAAAACACCTCCAAGCTTGATCTCTCTGCAGGATTCTGTCTTCTGGATTTCCCTCTCTTATTTCTCACATCTCAGAGGACATGAATCTGTTTTGCGCCAGGCTGTAGACTCAGTCCTCAGCCAGTGCTTTGCTGAGCTCCACCCTTCCTACAGCGGGCTTGGCAGGACAGTAAGATCTTGCTGAGGCAGGACAGACACCACTGACAACCCGGGGGTGGGGGTTTGGGGGTGGGCAACTTCCTTGTTCTGTCT
Organism: Scalopus aquaticus; assembly: GCA_004024925.1. Lineage (NCBI taxonomy): Eukaryota > Metazoa > Chordata > Mammalia > Eulipotyphla > Talpidae > Scalopus > Scalopus aquaticus. The sequence goes on along the minus strand of PVIJ01003204.1, from coordinate 56,773 downwards.
TCCTGAATTTGTGCTGTGCCAGGTCAGCCCATGGAGGCATTGATTTGATAAGCAACACTACATTCCAGGTGCTAAACCGCCTGTAAAGTCAGTGGTTGAATGTCTTCTCCTTAACTATTCTTGGTTTAGGATGTCTTCCTCTTCTCTTACTCCTTCTTCTTTCCCTTCTCCCTCCTTTTTGGCTTTTAGAAAGATTGGACTTTCTTTTTTTTTTTTTTTAAAGATTTATTTATGCATACAAGAACTGGGGTGGAAGCCAGAGGTATGGGGTGGTGAGAGGATTCACCAGAGAGAGAGAGAGTGGGAGCAGAACAGAGGATCTACTGAAGTACACTGCTGAGGGGAGTAGTGGGTGAGGTAGGAGAGGTCTGCTGCTCCATATGGGAAGCTCCCTGGCTAGGGATTGAACTTGCGCTGCAGTGGCTGCGGATAGCTTCATAGTGCTGAGACTTAACCCGTTGTGCCACCAGGGAGGCCCAGAAAAATTGGACTTTCTAATAGATCAGATCAGAATAATAAGTCTTCAAAGACTTGGACATGAGAACAAAGAGATTGCTTCATTTGTTCCTCTGTCATTAAAAAAAACTTACCTGTTTCTGTTTCCCAAATTTATTTTCTATGCTTGAAAGTAATATTGGTTAATATGCAGTTGATTATGTTTTATTTTTTTCCCGTGTATAGTCTTAGTAATTTGTTGAAGAAAAAAATGGGCAAAACATAAATGTTTAATCCTCATGTTGAAGGGTTGGGAGAAAGCTCAATTATGAGGTTCCAAAAGCTCTGGGAAAATGTGTTCCCAAACTCCCAGAAAGACCAGAGGATCTTGCTTAATTTATGTTTAAATCATTTATTTAAAAGGAGAAGTATGAATTTCACAATGAGCTAGTAAAGACACTGAAATACTTTAATGAGGACTGAGGCTAAGTGATTCAACAGACTGGCTGTTTTTCTGTCCCACTTTAAATCCCATCCTATTTTTTGATTATTCACCAAGAAGCTGTGCAAATTCCATACTAGGGCAACTCTCCAAAGGTATTGAGTCAATCAGAAATCATTTATTATTAATACCAAGTGGCTCTTGAGTTTGTGAAAAAGCAATAAAGGGTAATTCATATGGAATTGTAATAATGTTAATGCTGGAAGACTTTAGATCTACACCATTTTAAAGTTGTATAAGTCAGCTTCCTCCTCGATAGTGATGCACCCACCTGCTGTCCTGCTAACAGAGCTCAAGGTGTTCTCAGAGGGGAGGAGAGTCCTGGAGCTCAGGAAGGATAGGGTTAATGTAACTTATGATAATCTCAATTTCCTCCTCTCTCCCCTTTGTAATTCAGCATCTATAACTCTTTTTTGCAAACATTCTTTTTAAAATAGGCAAATTGCTATCTTTGCTGAAGCACTTAATAATATAAATAATTTGGCATGTCCTTTACATTGCTTACTAGGAATGTTTTTGTTTTAATTAGCTTTTGAGTGGTTTGCCTACTTCCCTTCATCATTGTGACAAAAGCAAGGTTGTTTAGGAACACATACATTATGTTATAGTAGAGAATGCCAGAGACCCTGCAATGACCGCTGTTATTATTTAAGTTACTTTGACTCCTAAACTATTTCCTCTTCTGAAAAAAGGGGATAATAATAGTAACTGTCTGATAGAATAAATTATTGTGAGGCCTAAATGAGAAAGTAAATGTAAAATTCTTAACACAGTATGTAAAAAGTACTTGATAAACTTAAGATTTATCATCATCATCATTGTTTTACATTGACCAACTCTCATGTGTCTTGACTTGTGGTTTTTTCCACTGTAGGCTCCCTTCTGGACACCCTATTCTTTGTCAACTTTCTTGTAAGGCGTGGAGCTCATGTCATCAAGAGGGACAATGCCCTCATCCCAGTTCTATACTCAATTACTTTATTATTCTAGCTTTCATTTGTCTCTTTGTCTTTATAATACTTCCTCTGATGATGCAACTAAAAGACCTGTCTTTATCATCTACTTACTCATAAACCAAGTTTCCCTATCTCATATTTATATAATGTAAAAAGTCAAGGTAAAGCAAATGCTTATCCTTATTAAATTTCATCTTGTCAGAGTCAGCCCTTAATCTACTCATCTGAGGCTAGACCCAAGCTCTTCATGCTATATTGTACCATGTCCACCTCCTTGAGGCCATCTGCATACTTCGTCACTTTGCTTTCTCTTACTTACCCAAACCACAAACAATATTATTGAGAAGAATGACAGCAGAATCATTTCATATTGAGTTTTAAGATTTTCTCTAAGCTAGTATTTTGTTCCGTTTTCCCAGGTATGAGTTCACCATATGCTAGTGTTATTTTCTCCCCGTTTCTCCATCTTAAAATGTATAAAATAATATATAATAATATAAAAATATAGCTATATTTGATTGCCACATCTCAATTGGATTGGAGTTCCCACCTCTGTGTCTCCTTGGGCCTGACTTATCTCACCATGTTGGGACTGTTTACTGTCTGGGTTCTCTTCACTCCTACCTTAAGAGTAAGATTGAATTTTCTCGTTGTTGTATCCCCAATGTTGTATCCCCAGAAGACATATACTTCATTAAATGTTCATTGAGTGTTTTGTTAGTAGTTTGCTAAGTGCCTATTTGAGTCAGGATGTGCATTTCTGTGGAATGTTGAACAGGAAAAGGAAGTTCATCCATACAACTAGTTTTTGGTGGGTGCCTGCAGGCTCTTTCTGCTGTTTTCAGAGTTCAGCAGCCACATTTTCAGTAATCCTTTCTAGAATTTTGCTTCTGTGACAGTTAGAAAGCCTGTGTGGGTGTTGCCATCTTGTTACACAATGTGCTTGAACAATTTATTTTACTCAAGTTGAATAAAGGTTAATTTTCATTTTATCTTTTGATTATCGGGCACATACATTCCAGGTGATTCATATCACGTTAAAGTCCAGAGACAGTCTTCTTGTTTGGTTCCTATCTCCAACAATGGGGCATGTTGACTCTGCTTGAATGAATAGATTAGATGTTTCCTGGATCATTGTAGTATTAGCTGGGGACACGCCCAGATTCCAGGTCATTAGGTGGAATTTTTTGGGGGGACAGTGACCTGTCCCCATTCTCACATCTTTCTCCAACATTGCAAAAATGGGACTGACATGACTTGGCCCTGGGCAAATAAGCTTCTCCAGTTCCTTCCTAGGCTCTTCATCTAACTCTCTGCTAGTTCCTACCTCAAGGCATCTATCTACGCAACCTCCCATCCAGCCACCAAAACGGGCAAATGGAGATATACCTACATTCCCTCCAGTCAGTCACAAGATACAGTGGGGCTCTCCTCTTAGCACTTTTCACATCCAGTGGTGTGCTGGTAAATATTTAACTACCAACTATTTAAGGGGAAAATCCCCAATAGTGTAGTGTTTGCCAATTCCATGGTATAAATCCTCCTATGATGGCCAATTTCAAGCTATTGACATGAAGACACTAATTATGGAGTTGGGAAGAGATATGTACAAGTTACACAAGCTGTACATTCTTCCACCTTCTTCACCCTGCTTCCACTATACCAGATCAGAGTTTCATGAATTCGAGACCCCAGGATCTGTCCCTGCTGACAGGTCCAGTCTCTTGGAGCTCTGTTCCTGGAAGCTTTTCCTGACACCCTTTTGCTTCTGTTGAGTCATTTAGGTGTCATCATTATGCCATGGTATATTTTTATGTCAGCCATTCTCACAGGTCTATGTACTTCTTTTTTTTTTAAAAAGGTTTATTTTTTTATGCGTACAAGAACTGGGGTGTTGGCCAGAGGTGTGGGGTGGTGAGAGGAGTCACCAGAGACAGAGTGGGAAGCAGAACAGGCAGATCGACTGAAGTACACTGCTGAGGGGAGCAGTGAGTGAGGCAGGAAAGGTCTGCTGCTGTGTGGGAAGCTCCCTGGCTGGGGATCAACCTGGGGATCTCAGCTTCGCAGCAGATAGCTTCATAGGCTGAGACTTAACCCTTTGCTCCACTAGGGAGGCTCCTGTGTACTTCTTGAACACAGAAACTGATGGTAATGACAAAGGGTAGTATTTATTGAACTGGAAACTATGCTAAGCACCTAATATGCATTATCTCACTTAATCTTCACAACAAGTCTATGAAGTAGATGCTCTTATTATACTCATTTTATAAATAGGAAACTGAAGCATAGAGAGGCTAGGTAATCTCAAAGTTGCACAGCAGGGAATTAGCTCAGCCAGATTTCAATGCAGGCCTAATAGTAGAACCAAAAACTTAACTACCAAGGCTGCTTTGTCTTTGTATCTCTAGCGCTTGGCAGTGGGTTTGGTGCAAAGCAGCAGATGCCCTCTGATTGTTTATTGAGAGATTTAATGAGGGAAGACTAATGTTGGCAGTGCCCTTGACTTTGCTCCGTTATTGCCGAGCTCAGTCCAGTCTTGCAACAGCAGGTCAAATGACTGTTCAAAACTATAAACCTGATCCTGTCATTCCCCTGATAAAAATTTTTCAATGTCACCATCATTTTCAAGATAAAGCCCTTACCTTGACAACATGAACCTTCTTGATCTGGTGTCTGCCAGTTTTCCTAGATACATCTCCCACCCATTGTCACAGCTGTTCACTCAAATTTTATTACTCATCTAAAAAATTCAATATTTATTAAATAACTCCCATGTTCTGTGTGCTTAGGATATATACAAAAAGAAGCAATTTCTACCCAAAAGGGGACTTACAGTTGAGCAAGGAGAGACAGACACATAACACATAATTGCTATAGTGGTTCATGTAAAAGTGCAGCTTGCAGTGGGGTTCAAGAGGGGCATTGCTCTCAGTCTCTGCCATGCTCTTCACCTACCTCGCTCTCACCAGACAGCTGGCGCATATCCTTGAAATTCCTGCTGTTGATTGTTTGATTCATTTGTTACATGCTCTTTTCTGTTTCTAAAATGGTGTGTGTGTGTGTGTGTGTGTGTGTGTGTGTGTGTGTTTACTGTCCTCTATTTATCCTTAAAATTTCCACTCAAGTGTCACCTGCAGGAAGTCCTTGGCCATCTCTGGCCAGTATCCCTTTGTACAAACACTTAACGTTCATCCTAACACTTAACACCCTGTACTGGTATAGCTGATTCTCTTGCCTTTCTCAGTGGGTGGTGAGGTCATCTCTCATTTTATTTATGGATATATAGTGGACACTAAGTAAAGTTTGAATAAATGAATGAAACAATTTGTTCATTAACCATTAGAAATGTTTATGGGAAAATATCATATTTTCTCATGTAATTCTGAGCTGGTTAAAGCTCTAAGTACCAATATTAGATTTGGAATCCAATTTAAATTTCAGTGGATTTCCAAGACAAAATTATCCATAGCAATTGAGAGAGAACGAGTGCTTTTCCACCCTCCTTCTTCTTTGGAAAGTCCACAAACATTTCCGCTTTAATTTCTCATCATCTTTGGCATAACAGAGGGGAATGGTATGTTTAAAATCTGAAGGGCAATCACTTGGGGACTCATCAAGTGATTGCTTTTCAGAATTTTAACAGACACTTTTTTTTCTCTTGCCTCTTATCTGAAGACTCTGGGCATTGTTGTGGGATAAAGGGTAAAAGTGGATATAGGCAGAAACAGGACCCCTGTGGGCTGAGAAGAGTAGTGAAAAGGAGTCTATCAGATGGAAACAGTAGAGTATTTGCAAAGGAGTGGTGGGTGGTGGAGGCAGGTCTCTGGGGGAGACAGAGAGTAATGAAGAAACAGCCTTGCTGTGTCCGCCCTACTCAGACCTTTGAAACAGCACTGTTTCCCCAAAGGCGTGTCTGCTAGTAGCTCCTGTGGGTGCAGCATGGATTTATCTGTGGAGTTACCGGTGGATTGATCTTCATAACCTGTGCTTTTTTCTTGTGCCTAAAGCCAAGGGCAGCAGAACAGATGACCACCTGCAGATGTCAATGTGCCTGAAAGGAGAGGCAGAGAATTCAAATGAAGGGAGGGCTTTGCTTTTTGTTTTTTAAGATTTATTTTTTAAAATTTATTTATGCATATAAGAACTGGGATCTAGGCCAGAGGTGTGGGGGCGGGGGTGAGAGGATTCACCAGAGACACAGTAGGGAGCAGAACAGGCAGGTCTACTGAAATACGCTGCTGAAGGGAGCAGCGGGTGAGGCAGGAGAGGTCTGCTGCGCCATATGGGTCAGCTCCCTGGCCAGGGATGGAACTCTTGCTACAGGGGCTGGTGATAGCTTGATAGTGCTGAGGCTTTAACCCCTGAGCCACTAGAGAGGCCTGGAAGGGCTAGGCGTTTGGAATTCTCCAGTGTTCCCTGGAGGACTGGGCTTCTCCTTCTGTGGGCAGGAGTGTGGCAGCCCTTTCCAACCACAAAATTTAATTCTAGAAAACACTGGGATCAAGGTTTGAAATTGAGCCTTTTTGACAGAGGGTAGGATGCCCAATGATACCCTGGAGATTTGGGTGTTATAAGCAAGTGTTTAAGAGCTTTAGAGCAAAGTGATTATTTTTAAAAGAAGGAGATTTGTTTTAAGAGCCATTTGAGAGTTGCCCTGTGTGCAGGGCTTCCTGAAAACAATTTTACCTGACACCGTGGATTTATCTTGTTGAGTAATTTCCTTTGGGTCTAAAAAGCACAGATGTGATTTTGGAGTGCTGGAGAAAGCCAGCTACCTTGGGATCATCTCTCCTTGTTCATTAAGGTGTTGGATAGGCCACTGGGGACAGGTGTTGGGAACCATGGGCCATCTATTTCCATTGGGAAATGGGGCTCGGAGAGCATGGACAATGTAAAGCGAGTGACACATCAGTCAGGTCAGAATCTGTTGCCACCTCCTTTTTCTGCCTGGGGAAATGTGCGTCTGTGTGTGTGCACATGCGTGCGTGCTGTATAAAGCAGATGGGACACACTGGCGGGGGCTTCACTGGGAAACTAAACAGATCCTTTCCTCCATCTGCTTCTTTTAGCCATCAGCTTGACCAAAGTCCAGTGACGAAGTAGGAGCAAGTCCCTCCTTTCTGCAGTTGACCAGAGCGTGTTCAGGAATCCAGGCTGGTCTATGTACTTTATGAGCTGGGTAACCCTGAGTAAGCCACGGAACCTGTATAATCAATTTGCCTTCTGTGTAAATTGGGGATAATACTAATGTCACCTCGTAGACTTTTATGAGGATCAATGAAATAATGCAGGTAAAGGGCTTATGCTTTTGTTTTGCCCACAGTGAGAACTTCAAACTTCTGAATGTCCCTCGACAACTGTGACAGTGTTCAAGTTGACCTGCCTTCTTCAGTTCTTGTTTCCTTATACTTTTCCTACAAGACAACCAGTGACCTTTACAAAATGCAGAGCATATAATGTCACTTTCCAAAGGCTTCCTGCTGCTTTGACCCCCCTCCTACCCCCTCCCCACGCTCCTATACTCCAGTCACACTGGAATGATCTGTTATTCAAACAGATCCTGCCCCTCCCCACCCCCATTCCCTCTGTCTGGCATGTTCTGCCCTTGCATGGCTGACTCCTTCCTGAGAAAGGCCTCCAGTCACTTCCATATCCCTAGAAACTTGTACAGTGCTTGACAGGAAGTAGGTGTGAGTAAATATGGGTTGAATCAATGAAAGAATGACTATCTCGCCCTGCTTATCTGTTCCTAGCCTTTCTTTGATGTCTCTCTCAAGGCTAAACTCTGCTATGAGGTCATTTCGGACCATCTCAACTTTTCTTTTAAATTAATTAATTAATTAATTAATTTTTGCATACAAGCTGGGATGCAGGCCAGAGGTGTGGGGCAGTGAAAGGGTTCACCAGAGACAGTGGGGAGCAGAACAGGCAGATCGACCGAAATACACTGCTGAGGGGAGCAGCGGACCAGGCAGGAGAGGTCTGCTCTGCCATGTGGGAATCTCCCCTGCTGGCATCGAACTCGCACCGCAGCCACGGACAGCTCCACAACGCTGCGTTTAACCTGTTGTGCCACCAGGGAGGCCCCACCATCTCAACTTTTAAGCGTATGTTGCAGACATTTCTCTCGAAGTCCATGCTGATAGGAGTGGCCATCTCTTTTTCCCTTCCCTTCTCTTTTTCCCTCTCTTCTTCCACCCATCTCTGGCGCCCATCAATTTTTCCCATTTGGGAGGTGTTCAGGATTTAAAACGTTTTACTTTAATGCCCTTGGGTGAGATAGCAAGCCAAAAGCTAAACACCTCTTGGCTTTCCTTTAACTAGTGCAGTGATCTGAATACAAAGGTATTTTGCCCTGTGGAAACAACAGTGCACTGGATTGCATGAAGGATCTCAGTGTGGGAGACAGAGTTGAAGCACTCTATTTATGTGACAGCTAGAAAAGCCCCATGAAGTTCCATAAGTTTCCTTAAATTATCTATCACCTGTTTTAGATTTCAATAAGATGAAAAAAACACTTTTGGTTCCCCACTGTTGGCAAAAGCTCCTCCCCCCCACCTCCCCCATCTAGTTGTTTCTCTAAAAGAGCAAAGCATTTTTCACAACAAAGTACACCACACAGAATGGGGCCTGGGACTGGTCTAAGATTACACCCCTACTCTGCAGTGTCCACAGGATGGGCTGAGTACATCTTTTTTATTTTTCTTTTTTTGAAAGCTATGACTTGCAGCAACTTGGTAAATCAGTTTTTTTAAATTAATTTTTTAAATTGAATCCACATGGGTTTACCTTGTTGTTTGTCTTTTAGAGCTATGGGATTCCCCCCTTCAGGTGTTGTTGCTACAACACACCCACCACCACAGCGTTTGTGCTTGCTTTTCCGTGGCGGCTTAGCGGGTAACTGACTCCAGTAAACCTGGCTCCCCCATTTAGCACGGGGCTTGCCTGTGTTTCATACTTGGACACTGGCTTCCAGATATGGCTCCTGGAGCTGGTGGCGCAGCGACACTGAAGGAGTCACAGGTGTGGGGGGTTCTTATGCCACTCAAACTGTTGGGGTAAGACAAAGACTTACTCAGTGCTGTGACTCTCAGGGAAGCTGGCTTGCAGATTTCAAGTCCTTTGCTGCTGGGGGACTTACAGTATTCCTCCAGGAATCAGAGAAAATGTGTAGAGTAAAGGACGGTGTGCAGAATAGAGAACAAATTCCATCTAGGTCACCTTTTTCCTCCAGGACCTTTAGTTCATTGCTTGCTAGTGAAGACCTTCATTCATCTGTTCATTCAATATTGTTTGACTGTGAATTCCAAGTCCGAGAAAGGGCTAGGTAATGAGCTTACAGCAACGAATATAAGAAGAATTTTTGCCCTCAAAAACCCTTTCTAGGACAGGGCGTAGGCAATCATTAAGAGGTTTTGATTTGGGAAATATTAATCCAAAATCTTAGAGGCAGTGTTTGCAGTATTTGCGTTCAACCTTTTTTTTTTTAATGTAGTCTAAAGAATTAAATTTTTATGAGGCTAAATTTATAGCTTTTTTCCTGTATGGTTTTTGGTATCCCACCATTTTTAGACAGATCTTTTGTCCTTTCAAATACACAAATATATGTCCCTGTTTCCTTCTTGTAATCATATGATTTATTTAAAATTTCAATATATTTAGGAATTAATTTTCTTGTAAAGAGTTTATAACCTACCTTTTTTTCCATTGACAAAAAATAATAAATTTACAATAAACCAAATCCCTATTAATATATTTTGATTCGTTTGTGGACTCTATTCTGTTCAAAAGATGGGTCTGTGTAATGCTGCAACGAGAAATTTGCTTTCATGTATGATTGCTAAATCTCCTTTATTTACTCATGGTTTTTTATTTTCCTGGGCATTTTTGCTTTATTACTTTTTCATAAACACCTTCTAATGATTGTTATTTTAAGACATTTTTATTGTGGACATTTTTAATTTACAGATTTATTTGTGTTTACATCTTTACACTATTGCCCCATTTTATCCAAACAAATTATGCTCTTCATTTTTTAAAATTTTCTTTTAATAATGAGACAGAATTTTAGAGTTTTTCCTTTTTGTTTTACTAAATTTATTTCTAGGAATAGTATTCCTATTCTAAATGGGGCTCTTCTGCATTAAATTTTCTAACTATTTTTTGAATTTAGAAGTTTTTTTTTTTTTTGTATATTACTTTTGTGATGGTCCTCTTTTTGAAGTCATCTTTGTGTTCCCTAATGAATTCTCTAAATAAAAATATTCACTTGTATTAGAAATTGTATTTAGGATTTTGGTGTAATATTCACAAATGATATCAGTCTGGTTTTCTTTATGTGTCTCATTTCTGTCAGATTTTGGCAAGAGTTTTATGTTGGCTACATAAAAAGAATTTGGATGCTTTTCTTCTTCCATGCTCTATGTTCCAGAATTACAAAAATTGTGGAGAAATTATCATGTTAAAGTTTTAAAAGCATGACCCATGATGTCATTGGGACTTTTTTCTTTTATGAAAGGGTAGGGTGATCGGCAAGAGTGAAAATATTCTTAACTTCAGGGCTATTGGTATTAATTTTAGACTCTATTTTTGGGACTATTTTGGGACTTTGCTTTTTTACTTGCTTTAGAAAATCATTTTAAAATTAAATTTGTTAGCAAAATTGTGGAAAGCATTTTTCCAAATGTATAATAAGAATTTTTTTAGAATGATAAGGCATTCTAAATCCTATCATTTAATCATTGTCAGTAGTGGTGAAATATAATCTCATCACCTCTCTATTAATAGCTACATATACTTGGAAAGATGGAAGGATTGACAAGTAGATGATAAAAATAATTTTATAAGAAATGAATCTTAGCTACGTTACTATTTAAATAAAATATTAAATTTACGATAAAATATAGTTTTATTTGAATTTAACAGAATAAAAAGACCTTAACGGGAAACTATAGGGATAGTGTAATTTAAAAATGACTTTTTTGGTAAAGATTATAAAGAATATTCATTTCTGCTTTCTTGCTAAGGTTTTTAGGTATGGAAGCAGGAAAATGATGCTGGTTTTCTTTCTCTTAAATATCTACCCAGAATTATTGTGTTACATTTTGGAAAGTCTAACAAAAATGTGAAACAAGATATTGAACTTCATGTTGAACTTAACTGGAAATAATTTGTCCATCCATCCAACCACCCACCTACCTACCCAACCATCCATATATCCATCTATCCAGCCAATAAATATTTATTGCTGCCCTTTCTCTACCATAGATCCCTGGGGATACAGTAAAAAAAAAACAACAACAACACAGTCCTTGTCCTTAATGACTTTAGGTAGGGTGACAAAAACAAAAACAAGAAAGTGTAATGAGACTAAACCCACAGTGTTAACAGAAGTACATAGTTTAGGGAGACTTAAACTAGTTTTGTACAGTCAGGGAAGGCTGCTGGAGGAGAGTGACATCTAAAGAGATTCCTGAAGGCAAGATTTGAATGGGAGGAAAGATCACACTCTCAATAAATGCATCATGCCCTTCAGTTGCTTTGACAGTGTTGGGTGCCAGTAGTCAGTGATTTTTAACCATTAGCCTTTCTGAAGTCTTCCTGAGTCTCAAGATTTTCGATTTGCCTTTGCAGATCAGGGGGCCAGTGACACTCTGGAGAACCCAGTTCTGGACACAAGTCTGCTGGAGGAGTTCCTGGGCAATGATTTTGACTTGGGGACCTTGTAAGTAATGACAACACTGCTCTCCATTTCGTATTTGTGAACTTAGGAAATAATGAAATGAACTGGGAAGTATTACCTTATCTTCTGTTTTCCAGAGAGATTGGATGGAGTTGTGATTCTTCTATAAATCTTTGATAGATTTCACCAGTATAGCCAACTGGTTGTGGAACTTTCTTTATAGAAAGCTCCTTCTCTTCCAACTCAATATCTTTAATAGATATGGGGATATTCAAGTTCTCTATTAGTAGTTATTAGCTTAGTATATGTCTTTCAATGAATGTGTCCATTTTATCTAAGTTTTAATTTCACTGGCATGCTTCTAACATTTGTAATACTTATTTGCTCTTGATATTAGTAACTTCTGTTTTTTTTTCTTGTTCAATCCGGCAAGAAGTTATTAGTTTTTTTTAAACCTTTTGAAGAATAGCTTTTGTTTAAATTTATATTCTTAATTGTTCCTGTTTTCTATTGTGTTAATTTCTGAAATAGAAACTCTAGCTTTCATTTTTTACTTTTAATTTACATACAGTAAAATTAAAATTTTTTCTTTCAGTTTTGTGAATTTGACAGATTCCTAGAGTTGTATACCATGGGTAGCGCTACAGTAGTTTGCTCACGTGAAACATTTCCCTTCTGTCTCCCCTTTGAGGTTAAGCCCACCACCCACTCTGAGCCCCTGGTGGCCATTGATTTGTTCTCTGTCCCTGTAGTTTTGCTTTTTCTGGAATGTTACATAAATGAAACCATATGGTATTTAACATTTTGAGTCTGCTTTCACTAAGCATAATGTCTTTGATCAATACAGTTCATTCCTTTTTATTGCTGAGAAAGACTCTGTTGAGTGGTTATTACAGAGTTTGTTAATTTAGTCACCCATTCAAAGACATTTGGATTATTTCCAGGTTTTGGCAATTATGAATAGCTTCTATAATAGTCTTACATGGGTTTTGTGTGATCAAGAGTTCTGATTTCTCTAGGGTAATAAATAGGTTAAAGACTCCTGGGTCATATAAGTGTAAGCTTCATTTTTAAAAAAATTACTAAATTTTCTAGAGTGGCCATATCATTTGCATCACTGTTAGAATGTAGTTGTATGACACATGCAATTACTTCTCTTCATGGTCAGTTCTTGATATTATCAGTTAAAATATTGTTATTATAGTGTTTCTATATTAAAAAGTCATTCTATAGTGGTATCTCATTGTGGTTTACTTCACGTTTTCCTAATAACTGATGATGTTGAGCATCTTTTCATGTACTTGTTTGTCAGTCCTACATTTCCTTTCCAGAAGTGTTTGTTAAATTTTTTCTCCACTTTTAAAAATCAGAGTTGGTTTCTTTGAGTGTAGAAAATTCTTTAAATATTCTGAATATGTGAACTTTGTTGCATCTGTGATTGGTGAAAAATTTTTTCCAGTCTATATCTTATGTTTTCATTCTCTTTAAGGGCATCTTTCCCAGAGCAGAGGTTTTAAATTTTGACGATGACCAATTTACCAGTTTTTTCTTATACGATTTCTGCTTTATATGTAAATAATATAGATATTACCTAGTCTAAGTTCCTAAATATTTCCTTCTTTTTTCTTCTAAAGTTTTAGATTTGCATTTGACATTTAGATCTATGATCTATTTTGAATTAATTTTTGCATAAGGTTTGAGATAGAGGTTGAGATTAATCTTTTATAGAAATGTTCAATTATTAGTCCTTTGTTGAATAACCTGTCTCCATTGAATTGCCTTTATACTGTTATTCTGTCTCCTTGAGGTATACACCTATCATTTTGCCACTGTCATACTCTCTTGGTTACATACTCTTATCATAAATTTTAAAACCACACAGTTTAAGTCCTTCAACTTGGTCTTCTTTTTCAAAATTGTTTGGCTTATTCTAGTTCCTCTGACATCCCACATAAATATTAGAATCAACTTGCTGTAATCTGTATGTTATGCTGGGATATTTATTAGGATTTTGTTAAGTTTCGAGATTCATTTGAGGAGAATGATATCATAACAAAACTGAGGCTTCATTCAAAAGTCTTTGACCACAGTATATGTATTATGTAAGCATTCTTTGATTTCTTTCACAGTTTTATATTTTTCAGCATACAAATCGTGTATATATTTTGTTTGATTTACTCATATTTATATTTTTAGCTATTATAAATAATTCCCAAAGTTTTAGGCTTCAACTATTCATTGCTAATATGTGGAAGTATTATTCATTTCTATATATTGGGTCCTGCAATCTTAATGAAGCTATTTATTAGTGAACTTAAAAAAAACATTTTTCGGAATTTTTTATGTTGATCATGTCATCGCAAATAGGGACAGTTGTATGCTTCATTTCCAAAATGTATGCCATTTGATACTTTTTCTTACCTTATTGAACTGGGTAGAATTTTGAGTATAATGTTGACTAAAGAAGTAATGAGGGCAGATATCATTGCCTTCTCCCTGATCTTAGAAGACAATCTTTCAGTTTTTTTTTTTTAATCATTAAATATGATGCTACTTCTAAGTTTTTTGTAATGCCCTTTAGTAGTTTTAGGAAATTCTGTTCTACTCCTAGTTTGTTGAGAATTTTTGTCATAAATAGATGTTGATTTTTATCAAATATTATTTACTTTATGATATGATCATGTTTCCCCCTCCATTGTCATTAATATGGCTGATTCCTTTATTTTTGAGTATCGAACTAGTCTTGTATTCCTTGGAAAAACCTCAGTTGGTAGTAATGTATTATCTTTTTATTTATTGTTGTATTCAACTTGCCAAAATCATGTTTAGGATTGCATCTATGCTTATGAGAAGTTTTCTTATCTAATATGGCATTTTCTTTTAAAATGATGACTTTATTATGTGTATAGTTTTTTTTTTAAAGATTTATTTATTTATGCATAGAAGCTGGGGTACAGGCCAGAGGTGTGGGGTGGCGAGAGGGTTCACCAGAGACAGAGTGGGGAGCAGAACAACAGGCAGAGCAATGGAAATACACTGCTGAGGGGAGCAGCAGGCGAGGCAGGAGAAGTCTGTCGTGCCATGTAGGAATCTCCCCCGCCGGGCATCGAGCTTGTGTTGCCGCTGCGGACAGCTCCACAGCATAGCGCTTAACCGCTGCACCACCAGGGAGGCCCTTCTATGGCATTTTTGTGACTCTGGTGTCATAGTAGTTATAAAATTAGTTAGAAAATCTTTCATCCTCTTAAATTCACTGATGAAATTTATAGAATTGGATTTATTTTTCCTTAATTGTTTGGTAGAATTAACCAGTGGAACTATCTGTGTTTGCAATGTGCTTTTTAGAAGATCTTAATAGAAAATTAAATTATCTAGTGGATTTCGGACTAGTCATGTTCTCTTTCTTTTTTTTTTTTTTAATTTATTTTTTATTTATACATACAAGCCGGGGTACAGACCAGAGGCGTGGGGCGGCGAGAGGGTTCACCAGAGACGGAGCGGGTAGCAGAACAGGCAGATCAGAAATACACTGCTGAGGGGAGCAGTGGGCGAGGCAGGAGAGGTCTGCCGCACCATGTGGGATTCTCCCCGGCCGGGCGTCGAACTCGCGTCACTGCTGCCGAACTCGCGTCACTGCTGCCGACAGCTCCACAGCGCAGCGCTTAACCGCTGCGCCACCCGGGGAGGCCCCATGTTCTCTTTCTGATTGAGTGCGGTAGCTTATTCCTCTTCACTCTCCCCTCTGCTCTCCCGTCCCCTCCCCCACCAAGGAATCAGTCCATTTCAAATTTATGGGCATAGAGTTGTTCAGAGCATTTCTTATTTGCCATTTATAGATGCTAAGGAATCTGTAGTGTTATTCTCTCTTGTGATAATTTGTTTGTTTTCTTTTTTTCTTGTTCAATCTGGTTATATGTTTATCAATTTTACTGATTGTTTAAAATTAGCAGCTTTTGGCTTTATTCATTTTCTCTATTGTGTTTGTTTTCAACTTCTCTGATTTCTACTTATCTTCATTATTTCCATCTTCTGCCTGCTTTGGGTTTAATTCGTGCTTTTTTCAGTTTCTTAAGGTAGACTTTTGGTCATTTTTTGTATTCTAATTAAGCATTTAATGTTATACATTTCCCTCTTTGTATGGCTTTAGTTGCCTTCACCGTTTTTTGATATGCTATATTTTAATTTTATTTCAGCTTGAAATATTTTCTAACCTCCCTTGAGGTACCCTCTTTGACTGACAAGTTGTTGGTGGAATTGTGTTCAAATTCCAAATATTTGAGAATAATCTATACATTTTTTTGTTACTGATTTCTAGTTTAATTCCATTATGGGCAGAGAACATATTATGACACTAACTTAAAAGAATGTTTTTAAGGTTTGCTTTATGTTAAGGGTAGGCCCTGGATATGGTTTATCTAAATGAGTGTTCCATGTAAACTTGAAAAAATGTGCATTCAGTTGTTGTTGGAAAAAGTGTTTTATAAATGTTAATTAGGTCAAGTTGGTTGACATTATTGCTCAGGAATTCTATATCCTTGCTGATTTTTGTCTGTTTCTTTTATCTATAACTATGAAAGGAAAGTTAAAGTCTTCAAGAGTATAATTATGGATTTCAGATCCTTAGTTGTTCTTTTTTCCTTAGTACTTTAAAAAATTTGACCTGCTGTTTTTAACCTTAATAGTTTCTCATGAGATAGTTATTTGACTCTTTATTCCCTTGTGCATAATATATCATTTTTCTCTATCTACAAGATATTTTACTTATCTTTGATTTTCACCAGTTTTATTATGATATGACTTGGTAGGGGCATTTTCTTTTGAGATTGTACTGTTTCAGATTAGCTCAGCTCTTCATATCTTCAAAGATATGCTTTTTACTTCATCTGAGAAGTTTTAAGCAATTATTTCTTCACATTTATTTTTCTGTACCAATATATATTTCTTTAGAATTCCAGTGGTACAAATGTTAGACCTTTGATATTGCACAAGGTCCCTGAGACTCAGATCATTTTCCTTTTTTTTTTTCGCTCTGTTGTTTATATTGAATAATTTTTATCGCTCTGTCTTCAAGTTCACTCTTCCTCATCTGTCATTCTATGATAATATTGAGCACCTTTGGCATACCTATAAATGCCACCCCTCCCTCTCCCACGAAAGACAGGGTGAAACTAGATCTGAATCTCAATAGTAATGGGGAAACCTATTTGCAGACACTTCTGGTTCTTGGCTCTTGCGCTCTTTGCCAACAAAAACATACTTGTCAAATGGCCATGTGATGAAGGAGGATTTGCAAGCTAGTTACACACACCCACACACACACACACACATCCCCACACCCACCCACCCACCCCCTTCCCAGTGGTTTGCTAAATGTTTGCATTCACACTGAGCCAGCTGTTTGGCTCAAAGCACCGCATGGGCTTACCCCAGATGCTAATTGCCTCTGTGCCTGCCCTCACCTTCTTCTCATTCCATCCAGTCTGCGGGGAAGGATGGGCAGTGGATGTGTCCTTGTCATCTCTGGGCTGGAAACACCCTTCCAGAAGTTATCTAGACTCTCTCCTCTATGTGCTTTTCCTTAGGGGAAGGAAACTGACAGCTGACTCCACTAGGGTTCTGTTTAATCATGTGGATCACTTTTATAATTAGCAGAAAGAACTTCAGCTGTTTGCAGGAAAAGTGAATACAAACTTAATTCAAGGCGCTGTCTTCTTGCCTAGGACATCTGAAATTGTTACAGGATAACCCCAACTCAGGGTCATCCTTACCTGCGTGTGTGAAAGGGACTTATAATGAGACTCAACTGCAGGCACACACAAAAAATGTTAATAAGGGGTTTATTTATGGAAAGTCAAGATGACACAAAAAATTAACATAATGGATAATATAACAGGGTTAAGTGGAAAAGGCAAGTTAAAAAAAAAGTCCTGTTGATGCAACTAACTTTACTTTTTAACACAAAAATATTTATTTATTTATTTTATAAATATATATTTTTATTGTTATTTATATCTTTTACATTTTGTATTCCCCTTGGGTAACCCACCACCAATTCACCCGTGATCCATCTCCATGGTCCCTTGTGTCCTTTTCTATTCCATTTTGTGCCTTTATCCTCCCCCTCTCCCCCCCACCCCGCCCAGTGTCTCTTTCCTATTTGGTTTCCCTATAGTCCTGTTATAAGTGAAACCATTCGATATTTTTCTCTTTCTTTCTGGCTTGTTTCGCTGAGTATAATCCCTCTAATTCCATCCATGTCACTGCAAATTGCATGTGTTTATCTTCTTTGAATGCTGAATAGTATTCCATTGTTTAACACAAAAATATTAAGGGTACTTCTTATAGTAAAAGTACAGAACACGTTAGCAGCTAAGGATGGATAATGTTTCTCCTAGTGTTACAGGGCAACCCCAATGTGAAATGGGTTGGTCTGAGTGTAGGTCCTCACCTACTTGCTAAAAAAGGACTTATAATGAGACTCAACTACAGGCACACACAAAAAAGGTTAATAAAGTGTTTATTTACAAAAAGGGGAAATTAAGAGAGGAATAACTCGGGGAGAAAGAGAGCGATAAATTGGTGAATGTGTCCTACCAGTTCTGCTGAACGGGACCCCAATAGCACGCTGAAGGCTGGCGAAAAACCAACAGCCAAGGCCCACATGTCTGGTTATATACCAAGCCTGGCTGCTTAACTCCACCCTTAGTTCCCAGCAGTCCTCCCTTTGGTGGTGACGACATCATGGGATTTGCAGTCCTTGGTGCCTTGGATCTCTTTGGCCTGGGGTAGGGATGGGGTCCATAAAACCTGAGTTTATGGAGTTTGTTCGGGACGTCCTCTCCCCTCAACAAGATCTGTCATATGGTCTTAGTCTGCACTAGGTTTTCCTGTAGGACCAGAGATATGTCCCATAAGCTGTTGAGATTCTAGCCTGGTTTGCTCAGTAGGGTTCATTTTCCACTTTTGGGATAGGGAGGTAGGTAAGTGAGGTAGAGGAGGGAGTTAATAGTGCTGAGCATTGCTCTTTGCACCTTACATAATCACTTATTCAGTTACACATTTGATTTTACACATTTCATTCTCTCACTAACTATGCTAAACAGGCACAATATTCTCCATATTTTACAGATGAGTAGGCAAATAGGCTGAGGAACAAATAGGTTAAGTAGTTTCTGTAGGTTAAGAAGTGCCAACCCTGGGATTAAAATGTGTCTGGCTCTAGAACACATGCCCTTTCTTCTTCACCCTGCTTTTAGATTAATAGATGTTTTAGGGGATATACGGGAGGACTGTGAACCTCAGGGAAATATATTAATGTTTCTAAAGTTATCTGCCATAAGGTGTGAGTCAGATGGATTTGAGCCATGGTTGCAAAGATTGTCAGCGTCCACACCCATTAAAGAAAAGTCCTGCGATCAGATAATCTATCATTGCTTGATAAAAACTGCTCGGGTTCACACAGTTAAGTGGGCCTGTAATAAAAACCTGAGGGGGATCAAGTGGGAACAGGTCCAGTCCCTGACCCCGGGGTTGTTGGGCTGGTACAATGATTGCTCCAAGTATTGAGTATTTCTAAACACCAGGCCCCTTTTGTAGGTCAGCTGCATTCCCCACAGCAGCCCTGAGATACGGGTTTTCTGGCCGATGCTCACAGCTCAGAAGCCCTGAGTTTAATACAAATCCAAAGTTACTTCCTCCTGCTGTATTAACTATGAATTGTGCTTTTGCAAAATATAAGACAACTCTATCAAAATCATCAGAGACCACAAAACTACAAAATTGGTGAGAACCAGTTTGAATTTCATAGGCAGATTTTCAGATCTCAAATATTTAAAAAATTGAATTATTGACCCTGTAAAACAGATACCCCTAATGACCCAGTAAAACAAATATCCCTAAATGTTCTATGTAAAACTAGTCTAATGAGACAGTGTGGGGAAAAAAAAAGTTTTATGATCAATAAATAAGCTTGTGACTTAGTGGCTTAAACAAAGTGAAATGAACGTACATGGCAGAACTTTTGAAAACAGCGGCTAAGAACCTCTTGCTATTTACATCTTCTGTTGAAGTTAGAGACAGAGATGGCCACTTCAGGAGTGACCCATTGTATCTCTTGCTTTCTAGGTCCACTTCATGGAAATCCCTTTAGCATAATAGGCAAGTTCAGAGTACAAAGGCCAAAATTAGTCTAATGTACATTGCCAAGATTCCTGACATGGTGATTGTAAGGGGGGTTAGCAGCCCAGAAATACTTCTAAGCAACAGTGCTTTTCTTGAAGCTAGTTACTGCCCTGGTTTTAATGATTCTTGCCTGCTTGGTCCTCTCTACAGGTTCATGAGTCTTTCCTTCTCTTTTTAAATCCCCCCTTTTCCCTTTCTGTTCTTTAGTTTGAATGCTACTTATTGATCTGTCATCAAATGCTGCCATTACAGCATCCAGTGATTAAAAAATTTTTTATTTTCTTTTCCAATCGTTTAAATTATAAATTTGTATTTAGTTCTTTCAATAGTTTATATATATATATTTTATTTTTTAAAATTTTGTTACAAAGTTTCCTTTATTTCCTCAAGCTTAATTGTTTATAATACCTGCCTTACTATCCTGGTCTGATCAATATCTGGATCATCTCTGGGTTGGTGTTCAATGACTGTTCTTTCCCTTGAGGCTGGGCCCTCTTTTCCTGTTTCTTTCTTTGTTGAGTATTTCCTAAAGTGTGTCCTGAACATTGTGAATGTCTGGATTCTTTTCTATTCCTCTGAAAAGAGTGTATACTTTGTTTTACCAGGCAGTTACTTTGCTTACACTCAAATTGTAAATTCTCATCTCTTGGGCAGTTGCTCAAATTTCAGTTCAGTCTTTTTTACTTTGGTTGGACTGTGTTTAGTGAGCCCAACACATTGACGATGCTTAGGAAGCAGTCAGACACCTGACTACAATTTATTCACAGGATGTGGAGGTACCTTTTCTGTGTCTTTCTTTCACTTCTAGGAACTTTGCTTGTCCCACATTCTGTTCTGATTCTTCAGGCCAGAACGATTGTGGGTTTCTACTGGGGTTTTAACTTTTTTTGTGGTTCTAACTTCAACTGGCCCTAAGGCTAAAAGCTGTCAAAGTTTGTCAGCAACAGTTGTCAATGCCATTGTCTTCCTCCAACTTTCAATATCCCTCCAGAATCTTTTTACTTTATGTACTTTTCTGTGTCTTTGAGTAGATTTAAACAAAGAATTTTCAGGTGTTCATATATGTTTTTATATATGGGAGGGTAGGGCTGGTGTGAGTTTACCAGTCATATTGGAAACAGAAGAGCTCTCTGTGATTCCTTTGTACTTCTTATTTTTCTGGTTATTTGTCCTCTATTTTCAATGTGAAAGGCTTTCTGAAAATGTCCTGTCCTTCACTGTTCCTGTTTCAGAAGTTCTGTGTGCAAGCCAGTGTTCTCAAAAGATGAGTTTCATTGTAGAGTGGCCAGACAGGGGCTTGCTGTTTCCTTGAGTGACTTCTAAATATCACTTTCCCCCAAGGACATTCCATTTTTTCTGGAGAACAATCTTCCAGTTTCTCACTATGGGAAATCTGCATCAGTGCCTGCAAAGCAGAGCTGAAAAAGGGTTCACAGCTCAGTGCTTAGACTTTTAATTAATCCTTCCCTTTTTTAGCCCGGCGGCTCCACAGGCTCCCTGGTTCCATGTCTCTAGAGAGTCAATCTTTCTTTCTTTTTTTTTTTAAAGATTTATTTTATTTATTTATGCATATAAGAGCTGGGGTGTAGGCCAGAAGTGCTGTGGGTGAGAAGATTCACTAGAGACAGACTGGGGAGCAGAACAGGTGGATTGACTGAAATACACTGCTGAGGGGAGCAGCGGGCGAGACAGGAGAAATCTGCTGTGCCATTTGGGTCAGCTACCTGGCCAGGGATGGAACTCGTGCTGCAGCGGCTGGCGATAGTTTCATAGTGTTGAGACTCAACCCCTTGTGCCTCCAGGGAGGCCCCTAGAGAGTAAATCTTTTATCTGTTGGGATGATGGAGGTAGTTTCTTGGTTATATACAAGTTGCGGAAGCTGATCTAAGGGTTCAACTATTTTCTTTTTTTTATCGTTATTATTATTTATGTATTTTATATTATTGTGTATTCCCAGTAGGTTTCCCACCACCAATTCACCCATGAACTATCACCGTATTCCCTTGTGCTCTTTCTTTTTTTTTTATGAGCTTTTTTTTTTTTTTTAACACTGCTGAGGGGAGCAGCGGGCGAGCCAGGAGAGGTCTGCCGCGCCATGTGGGACCCTCCCCGGCTGGGCGTGGAGCCCGCATCACCGCTACCAACAGCTCCACAGCACAGCGCCCAACCACTGCGCCACCAGGGAGGCCCCTTTGTGCTCTTTCTTAATCAAACTTTCAATCAAGTCTTTGTTTTTAGCCCTGTTGAATTCAGAAACTCCTAGGGACTCCAAAGTCCTGAGCTTTTCTGACATTGTATTCAAATTGGATAACTTCTTACTGGTTCACACTTCCCTTCCACCATTCCCAGCAGTCTTGTTTTTGCTTTTTCCATTCTGCTAATTCAGTTACCATACATCCTGTTTCTGTCGCAATGTTATTGAAATATGGTCTATTGTGGACTATGTTCATGTTCTGTGTGTCCTTTGTGTTTTATGTCTCTTTATTGCTTTACTTTCATATGGGTAGAGATTTCAGAGAAAGGTAAATGTATATTTTCTCTTCCCTTATTAATAGGAAGTCAATAAAATAAAACAGACCAATTTGTGGAGAAAACAGAACTTTTCTAGGAAATGATAAAACCAGACTTTTCTTTTTTATTGTATTATGTTGAAATCTTAATCAAACAAGAAAATCATGGTATCCTCCAAGCGAGAGACTCAAGTGGAGGCTGGTGGTTCTTAGTATCACAGAGTTTCAGAGGCATAAGGAATATGTTGGTCTTTTGGAACAGAGGTTTTTGCACATTTTTCATGGTGTTACTAATTTTTTTACACAAAATTTTGCATGTACCTCAATATATAAAACAGATAATAAGTTGTAAATTCCTCCTCCCCACCCCCCAGCCATGACCCCTGAAATATTAAATTTTCTTTGTAAACCCCCTGACCTCCTTTTCCAAAACTTTAGGATTCCATGGCACAGATGCTCACATTGCTGCAGTGGTGAATTTTTGTATTGCTTTAGCTCAAACTGTGCAGCAAACTGTGTCGCTCTCTGGTGTAAGTGCACTGAGTATGTTAAGAAGCAATGATAATGTTAATTAAACTTTATGTTGAACATTCTTCTGGGCTTTATATGCACATCATCTCATTTAATTCTCACAGTGGTGCTCTAAGGGAGGCATAATGATTATTCCTGTTTTGTTGGTGAGGAAACAGAGGCATGGAGAGGCTAAGTACTTGTTCATGGATACACAGCTAGGAAGGAGCAGAGCTGGGACTCAAACCCAGGTCTGTTTGACTCAAAGCCCACTCATGCATCACCTGACACTGATTCTGTCTGTGGGCTCCTGCCCCCTGAAGCATGGGGGCAGAACCACCCTGGGGGTTCTGTACACTGAGGGCTACCTCCCACTTGGGACAAAAGAATGATGATGGACTGGATACAACAGAAAACAATCCATGTCTCTAATCCTCAGGCAACGCCAGCTCCCAGATACTCCACCCTATTCTACATCAGATTCCTGCTCTCCTCCGCAGGTCAAAGGTGAGTGTGTGGTCCCTGCTACACAGCTGGCACCTGCTGGCTCCTCTTCTTTTTGCACTCTGGGTGGTGAGAAAGAGGCCCTTCTCACTTGTGTGTCCCCCAGGTGCATGCTGCCTGTCCCGGAGATCTGCAGCCGGCAGGACTCCAGCTCCTGTTCTCCACTCCGCAGCTGCACCTGGAACTCTGCCTGCGCACCTGCTCCGGAGCTCCTCCGAAATGAGCGTCTCTGACCCTGTACACAGCCACTTACACCACTGCTACCCAAACACCAGTCACCCTGCGGCCCCGCTGGACCAGTCCGTGTCCTCCCACCTGGGAATATGTTGTTCTTACCCGCAAGAGCCTCTGTGCTACAGCCCTGGGTAAAGGGCAAGATACTTGTGAAAATCCACAGAGCGAGCAGTCAGCAGCCAGCAGTGGCCCTGTGGTGGGACATGAATAGTGGAGTCCTGGCCAGGAGATGGCAGTATTGAGACATAGATCGGACAGGGCAAGCCCCCCTCTCCCCCCCACCCCCTATCTTGGCTTTAGAAAATCTTTTTTATTTATTTTAATTAAAAATCCACTAAACCCAGGACCTCATTTAATGGAAAGTTAAAATATCAGAAATATATAGGGCAATGCTGGACGATGGAGAAAGCGCTGCTTGCATTTGCAGCCTCACCTAGACCACTGAAGGGGATTTGTCAACGAGTTCTCAGAAAAATGTCAAACATTAACTAATCTTCTATCTTCCTTACTCTTCCTCTCTTTCCCCCTTTTGTTACAGGGCAGGAAGAGGGGCACCCCAGAACCCCCAAACCTGCCCATTCTGCCATCTTCCGCAACCAGCCAAAACATACTCAAGTGTGTAAGACGTTTAATGGAAAGGAACTGTAGTACAATTAGTATGCAATACAGAAAAGGGGAAGATTAAAGTTCTCAAATCAAGCACCTGAAGTTACCCATCCCCTCGTGGGTAAATGCCCAGCCAAACAGGGTTGCCCAGAGAAGGGTCACTGAGGCCTGAAAGCCTGCTGCAAGTCTCAGGCACCTCCTGGTGGGGGCCCATGCGAGGGGGCAGAAGGGGCCCAGCATGTCTGAGACAGCAGCAAAAGCAAAATCAAGAAAAAAGCTGCCACTGTTAACCTCCGCACAGGTCTCTCTCACAGCTGTTTCAGCCAGTCCAAGACCAAGAAGCAAGCGCAGCTCCTTCACATGTCTCTGCTCCGTGTGCCTCCTCCCAGCCGCCTCTGGCTCTCCATCCTCCCTCCCCCCTCCTGTCTCCCTCCAGCTTCCTCTCCTTCCTGCTCAGCTCCACCCTTCCTTGGGTGGGGCAGAAAACATGGAACCTTCCTTTTTCCTGGGGACCACCCTGGGACACTTTCATTCCTCCTCTGGATCTAGAGAATAGCAAGAAGAGTAAGAGTCATAAAAATTGTGGTGAAATTACGTGTGAAAAAATACGTATGCCCCTATCTTCAAGTCTGTATCTTCTTCATCTTAGTGAGCACTCTGCCTCAGAAATATTGTCAGTTTAGTTTTTAAGATGTATCTCACATCTGTTAGATAGAGGAAAATGAAGTTTAGAGAAGTAGGCTCGTGGAATAGAGCTTTCTCGCTCCAGTCCACGCATCAACCTAGTATTGCAGACTAGTAAGTCTCACGAAACCTTAACCAACTACATTTAGACTTAAGAAGGTTGAAAGAAGAGACCAGGGGAATTTAATTTAATTTAATATAATGTGGAGAGCAAAAAGGAACCTTAACTTTTACCTGGGATTTTTGATTTTAGTGTCTCATTGCCACCAACCAAGAAGAGAAAGTGTACAGAGCCGCTGGAGGCCGCGGAAGACTCCATGTGGGCCCATCACTCCAGACCAAGTGAGCCAACCCAGGACCCACCCTGCCTTGACTATTAAATCAAAGCTTTTTGTCAGTTTCTGAGCAGCCCTCCAAAGTTATTTTCTGTTATCAAAGAGCAGTAATCAGCTCTGAGAGTTAATTTCCTCCCTTTTGGCATATGTCCCCTGCAGTCTTAGGTGAGGCCATGCAGGTGCTCCCAGGGAGAAACGCCATTCTCTGTCTCTAGTGGAAATGAAGAACAAAGTGCTTTCAGTTCCAGAGGCAGTGTGGCTCGGAAAACCCAGGCTCCGAGCCTGAGGAAGCTGTACGAGGTGGCAGCTTCTTTAAGAGCTCTCTAGTCATGCCCATTGCTTCATTCAGTGAGAGCCTTCCCAATTTAGGATGCACACTTGGGGATCCTAGTAAAATGCAGATTCCATACAGTACACCTGATGTAGGAGTCTGAGATTCTGTGACCTAGCAAGCTCCCAGGTGATGTCAATGTGCTGGTTTCATGGCAGGTCTCCGAAAAGCTGGACTAGAGGACTTCTCCAGTAGGGCAGAAAGAGAAGAAGGTTGAACTTCCCTAGCACTCACTGGAATTTTGTAAAATTAGTTTAGTTTTGTAAGTTTGTAAAATATTTCTGGAAGTTTGTAAAATTAGTTTAGAAATATTTCAGCAGAGTTATCTAATGGTCAGTGGTCAGCCTATCTTGTTCTTGGACATATATATATTATGTAACACATCATGTTTTTAACTTAGAGACCTGATCTAGTTAGAACAAAATTGGGTTTATTGAATCTGAAGCCTTGAATATTAGAATTTTCAGAGTAAATGCTGCGGTAGTTACTTGGGTACTCCATGCCAATTCTATGAGCCACTGTAAATACTCAAATGTAGGCAGTGTGAATAGTGCCCCAAATTCAGTATACCAACTCATATCTCTTTTAGTCCCATGCATGAGCTTGGCAAAAAGTCTCTTTTGGGCTCTCCCTCTCATTGTTGTTTGTAAACACCAGAGATTTAAAGAAAGGAGAGGTGCATGGCTTTCTCATCTGCTTGGCTTCTGCCTTGACCTTTTACGGTCACATGTACCCATGGAGCCTGCTGGCGCTTTCAGGGATGTCTGAGCTCAGCTGCATCCTGGCTGTTGTGGGGGGGGGTGTCTTTCAGTGGGCGATGACTTCACTCTCTCAGCCAAGTCTCACACATCCCCCTCCCCTGGGAATGTCGTGGTAGAACTGCACAGGACATGGTCTTGGATAAAGCAAACCTCTTACTGCCTTCTCATACATGGGTCCATTGTGATCACAGTTGCCTGATGCTTCTTATTCAACCCTAGAAGCACAAAACACTAGTTAAAGCTTCCTTTCTGGATAATACAGAGCTTTCCATCCACCTTCTTACATGCGCGTACTCTATTTTCTTCTGGGATCCTTGCATCCAGCCTGCAGCTTCGTTTTGATCTTCAGATACAAAAGACTGAGTAAATTGCTAGCCAGACGAGGAAACCATCTGTTCACTTACCCACAGATGTGCCAGCTCACTGAGGTACTGGGCAAGTCCCCTAGACCTTCTAAGAGTTTGCTCATCCAACCAGATTGCTGTTCAGATCATCCGGTCACTTCAGAGTTAAGCTGCATCCGGTGATGGTTTTCTGCTCTCTGTTCCTAGAGAGGTTATTGATTTTTCACCCTCTCCAGAGAACAGCCATGGAAGTGTAACTGAAATGTCCCAACAGATAGGAAATCTTGAATCCCTTGTTTAAATCCTATCCGAAAAGCTGACTAAAGATAATTGGCTCCACACAACAGTTCCAGAATGAAAATGAGCAAGTTCCCAGGACAAAAAAGAAAATAGATGAAAGGCAAAAACCTAATCCAAATGCCACATTTTTAGGAGCAAAAGTTTACTAGCAGAGAACTCATATTTAATATTGCAGAAGCAAATAGTACTAGGGATAACGTACATGGGTAGAGGAAGGAGCCATTTATGCCCATCTTATAGGCGGTGTTTTTGATAGAAGGTGTTCTAAATCAGTCATTAAGGCTTTTATGGTGCCCTTCTACCAAGCAGTTAACTTTTGCCAAAGGTTTCATGAACCCCATTTCTGGGCTCATATGTAGAATTATTGGGTTACCATAAGCAGATATAAAATCTTGCTAAGAGAGAAATCAACTGGTAAGCAGATTCCTACTAGCTGGTTCCTGCCCCTAGATGGTCTGGATCCCAAGTACGAAAGGGTTTCTGGTCCCACATGACCTGAACTCTAAATGTGAGTGTTCATGACCTCATATGGTTTGAATCTTAAGTACAAATGGGATTTTCAGCCCTACAGTAATGACCTTTGGCTCCCCAATAAGAAGTGCACTGGCTGAAATCACTCTACAGAGTCAGTAAAAGTATCTCTCATTTCTCCAGTGACTGTGGACATTTGAAGTCTTACTTTGCTGATTATCAAACAAGAATCATAAGTTCTACCTCACTCATTTTTAAAAGGTAATATAGCAGAATATCTTTTGAAAGACATTTAAATATAAGCCACAGGTTTTCTCCAAAGAGTTGGGATTTGGGCAATTTGCTGCCTTTATATTTTTGCTTTCTTCTGTTAGATTTTTCTCAAGAAAACCTCACTGTAGCATGAAGGGAAGAGGAATATTTGAATCCTCTCTCTTCCACTTAAGAACTGTGATATTGGGCAAGTTATTTCAGGTCTTTAAACCTCAGTTTTCACATTTATTAATTGAGATTAAGAATCCTTACTTCACAATCATTTTGTAAATCTTATTGGCAGCTTCTACTAAGGCATAGCCTACAACCCAATTCTTACTCTGTTAGGAATATACCTAACAGAAGTGTGTGCCTATGCCGTTAAAAGACATGCACAAGAATTATGCAAATGGCCATCAAGGGCAGGATAAATTGGTCATGTATTTCTAGAATGGAGTACTAGACATCAATGAAAATGAACACTTGCCAGATGCAATAATAATGAGTGAATCTCATAATTTTCATCAAAAGGAGTTAGCAGGTCAGAGTACATATCACACTATTACATGTTATAACACCCTCTATAGTGTTAGATTTCAGAATAGTAATTTTGGGGGTGCAAAAGAAACTGGAAGGGAGCCTAAGGGTGTCTTCTGGAGTGCTAGGAATGTCCTATTTCCTGAATAAGTGGTAGTTACACAGTACAATTCATTTTATAAAAAAGTACCAAATTGTGTACTAATAATTTGCATGTACTTCTACATGTATATTATACTTTAATAGAGAAGAACGTTTATTGAAAAAAAGGGGTCCTTACCTTGAAGATGAGTTGAAGAGTTTATGAGATACTGTGTCAAGTGTGTACCTGGGATGCAAAAGGCACTCAAGATTAGTAGATATTAGTTTTAGTATTTAATAATAATGATCAAAGTTGGACTCACACTTGTGCCTGGAATTTCAGTGTGGGCCTGTGGATGGATCCTAACCCTGGGGTTCACCAGCTGATTTCCAGCTCACATAGAAACGAAGACTATGATGTCCTCCTGGAGTGACTGCCCAGTAGCCTGCTACAACAATGGGAAATGCTGCTGAAAACATGGCATTTGGGTTAACTAGTTTCCAGCCTTGAGGACAGTGCATGCTGCCCACTGCCTGCCCTCCCTACCAGCACCTTGAGGATGTGGAGTGGGTCTTAGACAGCTTCCCCTGGCACCTTGATCTTGTTCTCATGCTTGGGTGAGAAAGGACCTAAGCTGGTATTTACACAGGCACACAATGTTAGTTATTTCACATCAGCTACTTCACATGAAAGCCAAACAAAAGTATTTTACAAAGCTTCTTAGGAATAAATGAGTCACCTGAGTTGAAACAAGTAACCTGTGACAGCGACCAGGCCCTGGTGGCAAACGCCACACTAAGCACTGAGATGTTATTCACCGAACCCCTGCAGTTGACTCGAGGGTGTCGTGTTACTCCCATGTTGAAGGTGAGGAAACTGAATTGCAAAGCTGTTAAACCGTTACCTATTCTATGATTCAAACTCAGGTCTATTTGACTCTAAACTCCAAGATCTTGCTCTTCTTTTACCCTTTCGCTGTTGAGGGAGAGAAGGAGGAACAATGGAAGAACTAGTTTCTACCTTCTCTGAATTTGGTCTAAGCAGAGATTGTGGGGTGGGGAGGTATTTTTTTACGTTTTTAGGCCAGGTAACCTTTGGAAGAGTGATGGCACCCAAGAGTTCCTTGCATTACCAATCTTCTTAGCGGGGAACATTTTCAGGATTTTGAGAAACTGTTCGAAATGATTGTTAACAAAAACAAACAAAAAAATTACAGTGTTTGGTTAGGTGACATATACCTATGAAAAACACATTTTGTATGATGTGGGATCAAAGGCAGCTCGAAGCACCTCTGTTATTTATTTAGTTTAGGAAATCTTCAGTGAAAGCATCAAGAAAGGGAGTCATTAAGAGTGAAAGAAAACCAGGTCTTTGTAATAGTGGACTGAGGGCATGCTTTGCAAGAGTTAGTTTCATATTTCTGCATTATTTACAACTTGCAACCGATCTTAATTCACCCAGTATTTCCTTCTCACTTTCCCATGTCAGGCATGAGTGATGGCAAGGGGTTAAACAAAAAGGGAAACAGCAAACGAACCAATAGCATTTACATAAAAAATTATCTGGTTGAATCTTAGAGTTTGGAGGCATATTCAAATTAAGACAAACAACTTGCAAGGACTATGCAAAGATAGTAGGCTACCCTTGTGAAATTGCTATTATTTGACCATTTTTAACATTAAAAGTAGCTATTTCACATAGTTAATACTACATACCAATAAGATATTTTGTTTTAGCTTCTGAAAGTGCTTTCAATTCTATTATGATATTCTCTGCTTGTGTAATGTTGCAAGGTGCGCAGGACATGTGTTCTAATTTCTGTCTTGCAGTTGAGAGAAGTTAAGATCCTAGGTGAATAAATATCTAAGGTCAAAAGCTAATGGACAACAAAATCTTGGTGCCACAAGGGACCTGTAACAATTGTTGTAAATAACAAAAACAAAGAAGCAGATAATCAAACCTCAAACTACCATGAGCAACAAACAAACAAACAAAGTAAACTCGGGGATTAGGTGGCTCCTGTAACCCAAGAGTTTAGGGCTGGGTCCCAGAACTCAAATCACGCCATCAGAACCAGGTGCCCTTCATTCTTAACGCTGCCTTCTGCTGCACTGGCTTTTTCCCAGACAGGCTTTCCCATCATGTCCCAAAATGATGCCAGCTCCTCTTGAGGATATATCTCGCAGGTTCAAATCTCATGGCAAGGAGTTGGCATCTTTGACATGCACTCTGGGAAGTGCTGAGATCCACTCCTCTTGGATTGGATTAGACCATGTGTCCATCTGATGCAATTACAGATGCAAGTGAGTGCTGTGCAGTCAGTCCTCCTTAACGTCAGTAAGTTCTTGGAAACTGCTACTGAGCTAAACGACATATAGTTAAAGCAGATCCTTGAATAATGTCAGATCCTCAAATAATGTCATTTTGTTCAGTTTTGGCAGGATTTTTCACCCATCAATGTTATAAGGAAAGGATGTTGCAGCTTCGAAGTGATGTTATTTGAGGACCTGCTGTACTTTGATTTCAACCTGGGCCCCCTACCTTTTTGGGACTGGGATAGACTCTTGGAGTTACACAGGCTGAAAGTGAGGTGATGCTATGCAAAAAGTAGGGTAGATCCCAAAGGCAAAGTTTCCAACAAGTGCCCACTATTGAACCCCAAACATCACTGATCCCAAGCTGTTTTTTGCAGGTAAGGAAACAAGGCTAGCCTCACACTTGCTACTTTGCTATGCCTGCCACTTCCCACAGGGCCACTCTGCCACACTCATGGCATTAGCTCCATGCAGCTGTCTGGGAGTCTGGGCAAACAGCCTTGGAGAAAGGACTAACAGACCTATTTCTTCGCAGTGACAAGTAGAAATCACAGCCTTGAAGAGAAAGCCCACGACAGTGAGAAACAGACCATGATGCCCGCAGACCAGTGCTCGCCGGCTCTGAAATGGCAACCATACCAAAGTGTTCCTTGGCACAGCTTATTAAATAGTCACTACGAAAAATTGTAAGTGGCTTTATATTCCTCTGTGGTGGCTGGAGAGTAAGGGGAGAAAGCAGTGCTGAAGCTCAGAACGAAGTCCGTGTTTAGTGGGTTTAGGTGCCACCCCTGATCAAGTGGCAGGGATCCCTGAGAAAGGGTTTGTCTTACTCTTTGTGTTTTACAGCCTTACCAAAGAATAGCTGGGGCATGGGTTTCTGGCCTCCAAGAATCCAAATTTGTAATTCTTTCATATTATAATTTACTCACCAAATGATGGAGGGAAAGGGAATGTTTCTGAGATCACATGTCCAATTTATTTATTTTTTTTAAAAGATTTATTTATGCATACAAGCTGGGGTACAGGCCAGGGGCGTGGGGCAGCGAGAAGGTTCACCAGAGACAGAGCGGGGAGCAGAACAGGTAGATTGGCAGAAATACACTGCTGAGGGGAGCAGCGGGCAAGGCAGGAGAGGTCTGCCGCGCTGTGTGGGAATCTCCTCGGCTGGGCGTTCAACTCGCCTCACCGGCTGCCAACAGCTCCACAGCACAGCGCTTAACCGATGCGCCACCAGGGAGGGAGGCCCCCATTGTCAATATATTCTGCAGCCATCATAATCAGTGGTGGTTTTGTATTAGTGACTAAAGTCAGATCTACAAAATATCCTTAGATGGGAAAAGTTTTATCTTCTCCTATAATTAGAAGAAATAAATGTGAATTTATGTGTTATTGCTCTTAACTATCTTTTCAAACTTCTCTTAATTCCTCAGGAAATAATTTAATTAACCTAAGTAAAATTGTAGACAATTTTCATTTTTTATAAATGTTTTCTTGAAACACTAAAATACATTAATAGTTAAGGAGTAGGACTGTCAAGAAAGAAATATAATATGAAATGAGAAACATGAACTATGAACTTGAGGGTCTTCATGGTATTTTCCAAATTCAAATGTAGCTTATTTAAGTGCAAAACTTATCACTAAGACTTTTATATTGGGTGAACTAGAAGGAAGAAATCTTTTCCTTCAGACAAAAATCTGACTTTGGGAGCTGGTGTGTTTAATAGGAGGCAGAAAATGTGAATTGCTAATTGTTTTATTGAAAGCTCACAACCTTCTGTCTTTGCCACTGTGTGCAATTAGAAGAGGAAATTATGGGTCCACTGGTCTTATTTTGTGTTTTAGCCTTAATTTGGTTATCTTTTAGGCAGTGTTCCATATTCGATCTTAAATATGAGTACTGAGGTATGAAATTGTCACACATGTGCACAGCATCCTAATTAAAGACTTTAATGCTTCCCAGCCCTGTGCAGTTCTGTTGATATCATTTGCAAGGTAACTGCTATTGCTCTTCTTATTTGAGTAGTTTTTTTTTTTTTTAAAGTTTATTTGAACAGCCTATCTATGCTCCACTGATCTGGAAAAAAAGTACAAGAATGGAATGAACCCAAAGGTATAGAGTCAGATTTATTTTGAATGCTTAGCTGCAATTCACTTTTCATAAGAAAAAAGGAAGGCAATATTCATCTGGATTAGAATTCAGGCCATC
The DNA here is from genome assembly GCA_004024925.1 of Scalopus aquaticus. Classification (NCBI taxonomy): domain Eukaryota; kingdom Metazoa; phylum Chordata; class Mammalia; order Eulipotyphla; family Talpidae; genus Scalopus; species Scalopus aquaticus. The sequence continues at coordinate 24,033 of PVIJ01003204.1, read as the reverse complement.
TTGGTTTTACTACTTGCTGAGACAGAAAATCACTTATCTCTTCTTAGATTATTATGTCTAAGTTTTTACAATTAGATAGTGTCCCTAAATTACCTAAAGCAATAAAGTTAGGACATTGACGATTCATCAAGTCTTTTTTTCTGAATGATATTTAAATTCTATATTAAAAGGAGCTTTTAAAAAGTCAGTTTAGTTGTTTTATAATTAACTTTAGATATCAAAAAACAGAATTGCTATTCTTAGATAAATAGACTAGATTTCTATAACTGGAGACTGGTGTTTAATCTTCAGCAGTATAATTGTGGGTTGATTTAGTTTCTGTTTACAGTTGTTTTGAAATTTCAAGTTAAGCTTCATATCTGAGCTGTAAATCTTACCTTCTTCCTTTGGAGTTTTTGACAGTGAAACAGAATATCACAAAAATATATTTCTTTTCTTCTGACCCAAGACAGCTCTTATTACCTTCTGCAGTAAAATCTATACAATTCAATCCATCCAGCCTTTAGATGAGCAAATTAGCAGATTAGTTCTAGAAACTGGAGTCAATATAAAGTTTCCAGATAGTGTGAGAATGATGGTCTTATTAAGTTCTTCATTCAATGGATTTTCCTGTTGCTGCCGGTGGGCAGTGTGAGTAGAGACTTTGATCAGCTGCTTGAGGGTAATCGATAGCCCTGTGACTTGATGCATTGGTAAGGTGCTTTACTTGCAAAGAACATGAAAACTGTTTTCCCAGAGCCCCATTAATATTTTCTGCCTGTGGAATTAGAGGAAAATTTACAAACACTGTTTTGTCCATTTAATGGCAGTCATCCTAACTGAGGTCCCAAGAAGTTATGATCCACAAATAAGGGGGAGCTGCATAGCAGTTAAGCAGTAATTTCCTCTTTTTGTGGTCCTGGGAAGAAGCATCTTTCCTGAGAAAAAACACACATTTAGGAACCTTGATGAATTAAAATTCATGTTCCATTTTTGCAAACTTACCTGAGAAGTTTTCAACTTTTATATTCTTTACTTGATTGTGTTCTTGTTTAATTTTTTATTAACCTTTAATATTTCATTAAACATACAATGCAAAAAGCATTGCTGTTGAAAATGATTGATAAAACAAATAAATCAAAAATCTGATTATTCACCCCACCCTCATCCATTTCTTTCAGCAGAAGTAACCAGCAAAGTATGTTACTCATGCTATACCACAGTGAGAGGATAACTAGGAATCCTCTAGTGAAAATAGGATTTCAATTGGTAGCCTTACTGGCTTTGGTTGATCTGATTTAAAGCTATTTCTGCTAATACTGACCAGTTTGCTTTTTTTCCCCACATGATCATCTGTAGACTCTATATTCAACCACCTAACTGCTGGAGTGTGGCATTGCCAATAAGATTGAGAGACTTCTTTGTGGATTAATTTTTTTAAAGATTTATTCTTTTAGGTATACAAGAGCTGGGGTATAGGGCCGAGGAGTAGGGGGGGGTGGCGTGAGAGAATTCACCAGAGACAGAGTGGGGAGCAGAACAGATGGATCTACTGAAACACACTGCTGAGGGGAGCAGCAGGAGAGGCAGGAGAGGTTGCTGGTCATGTGGGAAGCTCCCTGACTGGGGATCAAACCTGTGCTGCAGTGGCTGCTGATAGCCTCAAGTGCTGAGACTCAACCCCTTGTGCCACCAGGGAGGCCCATTTTTAATTTTAATTTTATACCCTCTTATTGAAATTATATTGCATTTTAATATTATATAATTTCATGTGTGCATCATTGTAAATTGACATAGAGACTTTTCTTAAAGGAAGAAAGAGATTAATCTTATTCCATGTATTTCACAACTCTCTATGATGTGAATTCTTCACTTCTAGCATACCTCTTTCTATTATATTATAGAGTCAAATTAGAAGCAAATTGGAAGCACAAACCAAAAAACACAAAGGGGAAAGACAGACTCAGTAAACAATGCTTCTCTTTGGCAAGAATTGTATATCTTCCTTTTGAGTAGATAAAAGCTGTGAGAGCCAGCTGTGTTTGAAACATTGCTTACATTTTTTTTCAGTAAAAATACATGGACTTGACTGATTTAATTTTAGTAAGAGGCATTTTTCACAATGTATTCACTTGAAATATTTAGATATTAGTATTGTTAACAAAAGAAAATGTTTGCAAAACTGGTTTCTTGATTTTTCTTTTTGTAGACCTGATATAGGCTATCGAGTTGTCACAGACAAAGGATTTACTTTTTCGCCAGCAGATGAAGCTTTTGTTTGCCAAAAGAAGAACCATTTTCAGATAACCATCCATATCCAAGTTTGGGGAAGTCCAAAATTTGTCAAAACCCAAGTGGGCTTAAAACCAGTAGAAATGTTTTACTTGAAAGCCTTTGGGGTTAAGGTAAGTCTTATTTAATTTAGCCAACTAATTCTAGCTGCCCATTATTGCACAACAAACTAATCCAAAAGTTAGCAACTTAACATAATAGTTATCTGTTTGGGTCACCAATCTGGGACTTGGTCAGGGCTTGGTGCTGAAACACATCTCTGCTCAGGAGTCATAGCTGCAAAACTTAACTGAACCTGGATCCAGTTTCTAAGCTGGCTCATTCACACAGCTGTCAAATTTGTGCTGGCTGTCCACCAGGAACTTTAAGGGACTGTAGCTAGGAGACCTTGACTCTTCTCCATGTGAACTTCTGAATCCAATAGCTTATGCTTCCTCACAGCATGGTGAATGGGTTCGAAGAATTAATATTCTAAGACATAGGAAGTAGCTGCCAACTTCTTAAGCTGAGTTCAGATATGAGTACAACACCACTTCAAACTTAGTTGTGTGGTCTTCAAGTGTCTAAGTCTTGTATTTCTTTTACTAAATGTGTTCTTAATTCTTTTTGGTGTCAGTGTATTTTCATATGGAGTAGACTAATAGTTTCCCCCAAATTCTCAAAAAGAATTGAAAATGCAAAGGAACCACTAGTTAATGTTCCTTCCTATCCAGTTTACAGAGAGACCCAGTAATGGCACACAATTCATCCAAGATAGTAAATGGTGGAAATTGGTTTAGAATGCCAGTAGGATGACTTCTAAGTGGTCAGCAAGTATTTATTAAAGAGTTGCCTCAGATTCAGCTCTTCAAGGGGAGATCATCCCTTTGATCTGCATATTTTATTGTGATGTTAATCTGGGCTGAGTTACTGAGTCTCCTCAAATGGGACTTCACTCTTAAACACGTCAGCTGCTCTTACTCCAACCTATGCTCTCAAAGCAAACCAAAAGACATACAACAAACAAATAAACAACAAGACATTTTTTTTGATTATGGATGTAATATGAATCCATTGTGAAAATTTTGGAACACAAAAGAAATCTATGAAGAAGAGATAAAATTCATTCATATGTGAAACTCACCATTTGGTAGCCTAATATTTCCATTATTAAAATTAATTAACCTCTTGTGGTTAATGTATTATGAAAATAACATTATATAACATTTAAGAGTCTATAAAAGTATTGACAAAGGTAACGTAGCTTTCCACTTTATGGATGTATCATATTCCTGTTTTATTGTAAATTTTGTTTAATGTTTTATTGCTGTTAAAACTGCAGCGAACATTCAAGTACACCCCTCTTTACTTGAGTATACATTCCAGGAAAGATAGGAACATTGTTAAGACTCTTGATGTATTGATAGATTGCCCAGCTGCTTTCCAGAAAAGTTATTACTATGTGAATACCCACAAGCCATATAAGACAGAGCAGGTTTCACCATGCCCTGGCATTTGTCACTAGTAACTTAGGAGCTTGTGGCAAGTACTGAATAAATGTCATTTCCTATATTATATTCACTTTTATTGTTGTCGTTGTTTTGTTGTATTAGAAACATAAGCTCTTCAGTGGCAGAGATTTCTGTTAACTTTGTTCACTTCTCATCGCTCATGCCTAGAGCAATGCTAGATGCACAGCTCAACAAGTATCTGTAGAATGAGTGAACAAATGGGTGAATGAAGGCCACGCGCATCCTGTGAGCTGCCTTGCTCCTAGGTTTCAGTCTCTGTTTGCCCACACTAAGTCTCTGCTTACCTGAAGTTCTCTGTTGTCTTGTGTTTCCATTGCTTAATTCAGTATTTGTTTCTTCTCTGACCAATAGCATACTGCTTTAAAGTGGGGGCCATTGTCCTATTGTCTTTTTGATTTACTCCTGCCCAGTAGGTAGCTTGATATCTTGGAACTTTTTAAGTGCCTGGACATAACTTAATAATGAACATTTTTATTAATAACTTAATTGACTTGTTGAGTAATTCATTTACTTTTGTTGTTCCAAACAGTTAGAAGCCAGCAATCAAATAATCGCTATCGAACAGTCCCAAGCAGACAGAAGCAAAAAGATTTTCAATCCTGTTAAGTAAGAAATTTCTTTTCTGAGTTCCATTGTGAATGTTTTGGGAAAAAGACATTTTGCTCAACTTATTTTGATTATTTGAAATGAAACCCTCTATAGATACTATTAATATTTTAGTATTATGAGCAAAAACTGATCAACAAAAACAAAATTGATAAAATACATTGAAATAATTGCAGAAAATTCTTTACAAAACCTCCACTTTTTTAAATCATTATTTTTGTAGTGATTTATTAGTGACAACCTTGCTAAGAAGTTTGGTTCCTTGAGATAGATTATGGCTAGATAATCTATCTCTTTATTTTCTTTATTTTCTCTTTATTTTCACTTAAATTGGCACAGTGCTAATTGGATTAAATTAAGGATTCTGGAATCAGGCCTGCTTGCAATTCATTTTTCTTATTTTCTAAAATAATGTTAATAGATTTTCTAATGGGTTCCAAAATAGACAGCATACAAGACTGGGATTATCCAGAACAATGTGGCAGTCCAAAGTACATATCAACCTATAGAAGGACTTGGAGTGGGAGTGGATTTTTAAATGATTTGGCTGAGAGATAATTGAAAATCTTGATGTTTTCACCCTGAGTCAGTAGCACTGGGTCTGGGAAGCAGATGGTCTTACAGCTAGGACTGACCAGGCAGGAGGCAACATGAGAGTGTGTACAAAACTGTGTGCAGAAGCCACATGTACAAACAGCACTAAACTGCCCTGGTGCATTTGTTCTCCATCATCCAGGCAGGCTATGTGTGGTCTTCCCTAGGCACCCACTGCCTCCCACAGCCAGACAAAGAGAGGGAAAATCCATGAAGAATATGTAAAGGGGTTTTCCAGGAACCTAAAGAAACTGCTTCAGTCAGGAGGCAGGTGCTATAGCCATAGTGGCAGAGGCACACAATGAAATTTATCCTTTCTCCCTGTTGTGGACATAAAAGAACCAACTGACCCACAGTTAGTGTAGGGAGCATATGGCCCTCATGAGTCTGAAACGCTGAGCTTGATTTTCTGCTAAATGAGCATTTCTTACCATTCAAGAGTTATGCCATGGCTTTCCTTGATGGCAAATTCTCACTGTGCTGTGGAGACTTTATTAATGATCAGTGACTGGAATTGACTGTCCGACACACCCTGGTGAGAACCAGACACTGAACATAGTTGAGAATCTAAGAATCATCAAGGACTCTGTTTTCTCTGACAGTCTCTTGGTATTTCTGTTGTTTTAGAATCGACCTGCTGGTGGACCAGGTCACCAAAGTAACGCTGGGCCGGTTACACTTCAGTGAAACCACAGCCAATAACATGAGAAAGAAGGGAAAACCAAATCCTGACCAGAGGTACTGGTTGCCAAGGGCACTGGGACCTTTGTCTGGGGCGGGGGGCAGTTTCCTCCTGAGGCCCCTTTCTTCCTCTTGGCCACACCAGCCGACAAACTGGACCTCCCTCAGCCACTTTGCAACCTTTTCTGACGCTTTTAGTTTATTGACATATTTATCTGTGGAATTTTTCTTCTTCCATTCTCACTCCCTGAGATCTCTACTCTTCTATCCAGCCCCAAATATACTAGCCTGGACCCCTCCACCCCCAGGGTTCTCTAGAGTAATTACACGTTCATTGTCTGAGGGCTGAGGATTGACCGCGTTTCTCAAACCTGTGTGCTGGTCCCCAGTATAATCAATGGGTCCTGAGCTTTGCTGTAGCTGCTTTTTTTTGATTGAAAAAGAAAATAAATTTGCATTAATGGTTTAGATTTGTGTTCATAATTTGGCCCCAGAACTATAGTGATGACATCATCTGGTCACTTACTAGAAATAATGCATGTTCTTGGGGCTTTGGAAGACCTGGACCCAACACTCCGGTAGTGGTTAAATGCCCAGCAACTTGCATTTTAACAACCTGGTAACAATCACCAGATGATTCTGAAATGAGCTCAAATTTGAGAACCATTGGTTTTAGCACATAGGCTTTGGAATTGGACAGAATGAATCTGACTATTTGATATTGCCATTTAGTAGTTGAGTGAGCTTGAGCAGTTTCCCTCTCAGACTCAATATTCTATTCTGTAAAATGGGTAATAGCAATATCCTACTGCAATAGGGTTGCTTGGGGAAACTAAATGAAATAATGTAGATAAACAGTTTTCATCCAGTGCATGCTACATGGTAGTTATTATTAATAATAATGGAAAATAACAATTTTTTTACTACTGCACTTCAGGTAGAGAAGAAGGCTGTTCTCAGAGATCAAAGAGTGTGCGATGTTGCAGAGGAAGCTGGGGAAGTTTAGTCATGCAGTTCTTTAAGCAAAATCTCCTCTGATGGGGGTGGTTTTATTTAACTTTCAAGAAATGGTCTGATCTTAAGTGTCTCGTCAGGGGTATAGTAAAGAGGCAACTGAGATAACAGTGAAGAAAATTGCTGTGGAAGCAGTTGGGTGGGACGGTGCAGGTCTTTGACTAAATCATGGCGGAAGGTATAGGACACCTGAGGTGGGAAGGGTCTGGTGAGATTGGGTAGGCCTGTTAGGTGCCCCTCCATCAGGGCGTAGGGCTTGGCTCTGGTGGCGCCTGACAACTTCCTTTTGTGCATATGTTTGTGCTCAGTGTGGTGCCGAGGGCCCAGCGATGCAGCTCCTAATGACCTGACATTGGGCAAAGGGCAGACCCCAAACAATAGTGAGTGAGTCAACTATGTTCTTATTCGTCAGAAGGAACAACTTAAAGAAGAGAAAAATACTTAAAATATGCAAACCTATCTTGGTAAATTCACTATTGATTAACTGCTGGGTGGTCTTTAATTACACAAATTATATCTCTGTTGCCTGATATGCTGACATGGGCCTGCTGTTTCTGAATTAGATACTTCATGTTGGTGGTTGGCCTGTACGCTGCTAGCCAGGACCAGTTCTATTTGTTATCTGCCCACATCTCTGAACGGATCATTGTACGGGTAAGCTCAGTTCTTTGACTTTTTTGGATCCCACATGCCTTTCTTCCCTGCAAGGTGAATTTGTGTTTTCAATAGGATATTTGAAGTATGCTGTTTCTCAGTTACTGAAGGTAATAATAGCAGCACTATTTTAGTTTTTTTTAAAGATTTATTTATTTATGCATACAAGCTGGGGTGTAGACCAGAGGTGTGGGGTGGTGAGAGGATTCACCAGAGACAGAGTGGGGAGCAGAACAGGCAGATGACTGAAATACACTGCTGAGGGGAGCAGCGGGCAAGGCAGGAGGGGTCTGCTGCGCTGTGTGGGAATCTCCCTGGCTGGGTATCAAACTCGTGCTGCAGTGGCTATGGATAGCTTCATAGGGCTGCGCTTAACCCGTTGTGCCACCAGGGAGGCCTCTGTTGTTTTAGTTTTTACACAGTGGTTCTGAAGGTTCTCTGTTTTCCCCCAGAATCATTCAGCAGTGTCCACACACATTTTTGGTTATTACAATTTCAGGTGCCACTAGTGTCACATGGGTGAGGCCAGGGATGCTCTCAACACTTTACAATGCACAACCAGCTTCACAACTAGCCTTCCCCAAATGTCACTGGTGCCTCTCCTGAGCAGCCATGGTTTTTATACTATATTCTAGGTTCTGGGCTAAATAATCTGTATATGACATAATTTTACATTGCTTCACATTTACATTGCATTCTTTACACACAGAGGTACTGAAGTTCAAGAAGGTGAGGGCCTCATCCACAATCACAAAGCTTGCAAATGATGAAGTCTAAGATATAAGCCAGTTCTCTCTGAGCGCAAAGCCCACAGGGTAGGAAGTGGTAAGTAGTAGGAAGGCATCCCGTGGCCAAAAGGGATTGGTGATCCCAGAGGCATCTGGGCTCCTGCCTGGCACATAGTAATGGCTTAGCACATTTTGCTCAATGAATGATTGGTTACAGCTGTGGACGGGAGTCTTGGCAGTCACATAAGCATAAAGCTGTTGGCCTCTGCATCTGTGTGACGTCAGACTGGCCTCTGCTGAGAATGCTGGGGGCATGAGGTAACTGGTGAAGTGCAAGTCTGGCAGCCCTGGGAGGCTGGGCTGTGTTGTCATGGATCTTTGAAGTGACACAGGAAGAACTCACAAACTCTGGCAGGGAAAATCATGCACCATGGGCATACACTTGTGCTACTGTTAACCTGAGACCGGGGGACAAGATCTGTCCATTTGGGCAAGTGAGTCTTTGCTCACCTTGAACTATTTCTGAAACAAAGGGCCCTCTGTGTCATTCTTATAGTCAATTGAAAATAACAAGCCACGTATTAGCAGAAATCCATAAACCGTTGTTCAAAGCTTTAATGGCGGTGAAATAATGTTGGAAATGATGTGAAACACTGAGGTGTTGAGATGACCCAGGCTGAGGCCTGGGCTCTCCCTGCCAGCATGCCTCTCCCAGGTCATGTTTTTGTGGGGTTTGATCTAACCTGTGGCAAACGAAGCTCTAAGACTTTGGTGGGGCCCTTTTCTTGGGTCAGGACCCAAGGGCAGAGGTTCCCATACTGCCCTCAGCAGGTTTGGGTGGTCTTTGACATCAGACCTGATGTAATCTGGGACTGCATTGCTGCATTCTCTGATCTAAAATAAAGTCTGGCAACCGAGGTTACTTACTCTTTTTGATTTCTTCTAGAAAGGAATAAAAACAGACAACACCATTCTTCTCAGAGTCAGCATAGATTAGATATCATGCAAGGGCCACTCTGAGCTGTGCAATGCCTGCTTAGGCAGGCGCTGCTGCTGGCCTGCATGCTTTGAATGATTTACCGAGGGGCTGAGGTTTCTCTGCTTCCTGCTGGCAGCTCCTGCTAAGCTCCACTCTGGCTCTGTGCAAATCCACATAGCAGCAGCACAAGAGGGACCCTGCCACCTAACATCCCATTACCAAAGCTCTCTGTTAACAGGCAGCTCCTCATATGCAGAGCACAGAAATTTAACTCAGAGTTATGACTTCGTGAAGTTGAAAGTTCCTACAGTTCCTATTTAGTATGATTACTAAGAGATTAAATTATACTTAGTACAGATTGGGTGTCAATGTTAGTCACTAAACTTTTATTCTTTTAAAAAAAATTACATTCCAGATTTGATAGCTTCTAGTCATTGTTTTTGGTTTCCTGTAAGTGTGCTGGATAACTTAAGGGTTACTGCACAACAATGGAAAGTATAATAATGGCCAAATCACCCACCCTTCTCCCCCCTACCCTCTAACAAGAAATATCTTCTTGATATTATTCCATTCTTATCCCAAAATGCAGCAGTAAAAATGAATGCAGAATTTTGGATTCATTTAATGGTTTAAGGCTTGAACCAATCCAGAGACAGACTGGATTTAAGAAACTGCATTGTTATTTGAATCAGTGAATCCTAAGAAAAGTTCACAGAACATATTTTCTGCCCCAGGAGACTCCAGAGGGCACAAGACAGGTATATGCATCTTGGGATTGGAAGAGGGCAGGTCAACCTATGTTATATAGGCCAGATGTACTCTTTTGGGTCACTGCCGGAGTTCTAGAATAGGGGAAGAAAATTTTACAGTTGGGATCATGATAAGATATGACCAAATGATAATGGGGAACTGAAAATTGCATTTAGTAAATCCAGATTCATTGTAAGGCCTGAGAGTCATTCCTTAACATGTGGGCACATTTATGAAGGGCACGTAGATAAGTTTCAGGTCTCCAGAAGGGGTTCAGGAGACCGTGCTTTATAGAATTTCTCCTTGGGGAAAGAATGGTGGGCAGGGCCTGGTAATTGCTCTTCTGTGTTGTCAATCAAAACAGTTTTAGAAATATATTTTGGTCCTGTAGTGTAAATTGGTCAATTTAATGGAAATTAAGGCTTTCTCCAAAGAACAGATTTATTTTATTTCCCAGGTCTTTGTTTTGGGGAGCATTCCCCAGCAGAGTTCCCTCATATTCTCCTTGTTAATGACTAGGCTTTACTTTGGCTCCATTTTCCTTCTGAAACACATAATTAAGCCTGCTTTGGGATGCTGTGTTGCAAGCAGGAGGGATGATTACTTTTGTCTGCCTTTCAAAGACACACCAAGGTTTCCTGCTTTTGAAAACTAACAGATTATTCCAGTTTCCTTTCCAGAAGAATAGAAATGAGCACATCCCCAAGAAGTCTTTTTTCCCCTACTCTACAACTACACTGCCATGAAGTGGGAAACCGATAGCCAGGGGCAGGGAAGACAAAAGAAATCATACAATTGTGCGGCTAGCGAGGAGTGGGGATAGAGCAAGCCATTCCAGATACCACCTCCATTTTTATTTCCATTTCTCACCAGCTCTTGTCCATTTCTGACCATAAACCTCTCCTCTCTCCCCCACCTTTCACACTCACTCACGTGTACACACACACCACACCTCTTCTGGAGTTTGGATGAATTTTTATTTACTCAAAGGAGTCAGTGTGTAGAGCAATATGTTTTACTCTGCAGTTGGCATTCAGCAGAATCTGTATCAGTGATGGCAGGGTAACTCTTGATTAAGAGTATAGACATGAAGAAGTAATCCTTAAACTTTGTCTAGGATTTTTGTAAAACACAGATACTGGGTCCCATCCCAGTTTTTGAGTCAGTGGATTGGAGATGCCTGAGAATATGCATGTCTACAAACTTCCAGGAAATGCTGATGTTACTGGCCTGGAAACCATATTTGAATAGCACTGGTAGAGAGCATTTCTAGGCCCACTTTTCCATCACCCTTTCAAAAGGCACAAAAAGGGATTTTTTATTTATTGCGCCTTCCTTGGCGCAAGCGCTCCTTTTATGATCTTTGGCTGCTGCTTTAGAAGTCCAGACAATGGTAAAGCAAAGAAGTTCCTGCTTCCCATACCAAATTTAAACAGAGCAGGTCTCAGATTACTGTGAAAACTGTTTCCTACCCCAGAACCTGCAGGGGGCGTCATTTACACTGTGTTCTTTGTGAATGGAGGTCTTCCCTCATAACTGTGCAACCCTGCAGCCTGTTTCTGAGGGAGGATGAATGGGATATAGGTAGAACAGTAGTTGCTCTGCACAGCAGGATATGTCAAGATAGAATTTGAGAGTATTTATCCTCAGATTTGGAAAGTGTTCACGCATATGTGACTTTCATCATTTATACATATTGGCGCAGAAAGGTTAAATGACTGCTCTAGGGTGACACAGTCGGTTCGTATCATAACATAAACTAAAAAATCCTCCCTAAATATATGGTAAATATATTTATCCTAATTCACTTTGGTGTTTGATCTCAATCAGCCACTATTGGGCCACATGTGAACACAACTTCATATTCAAGGAAGAGAAACATTACGGTTTTCTGTGATATGTTAAGATTGTGGATACCAGAGAATAAAAATAAGTTCACAGATTTTATAACATTTCCCATTGCTGATCAGGACACCTTCTTAGAAATATATTTAGAATCTTGTAAATCTGTGACCCCTTCCAAAATGATCTGAACATAGTTTAGAGATTTGAATTTGCATCTGATGAATGTCAATTGAGATTGTTGTAATTGTTCCAAAGAAATAAATCTATTTATATTTGTGGTTACAGTATCAAGTTACCAAACATGAGAATAATTATCCTAAAACTCATTAAGAAAAAAAAAATCGATCACTGTCTTATTTTGTTTCCTCGAAACGGCTCATTATGTTCAGAATAGAGCAAAACGCATCAACATTTTATACGGCGTACCTTTGGATATAGTTGATTGCTCACTATAAAGGGATTTGAATCAAAGCCAATTTGCCATTCACAACCAAGGGGACTCTAGGGACCTTGCAGAAAAGCTCTTTGTTCAAGTGAATTCACACAAAATAATGTTCAAAGTTGTTATTTTATATTCTTTCATTGCTTTTGTCTATCAAATGTCAATGGCTGAGTCTTCCAACCAGCTTAGGGTTTAGACAGGTGGAAATGAAACAGGATGTTGAAGACACCTAAAAATTCTTTAACTGAACTCAAATTAAGAACTGAACTTTGTGGTTTCTTTTCATTATTATTTTAAAATTGGTAACACATACGTACGGTAAAAACATTCAGATAATACCAACAGACTATGTAGCGAATGGTGATTTTCCCTCCCACCAGTTTCTGTGTCTCCCAGTCCCTATCCTTGAGGAAATTATTGTTATTGGTCCCTTGAGTATGTCAGAGATCACCCTTTCATATTCAGGTGCTGAGTTTACAATGTTTCCTATACTTCCAGACAGGAAAATCGCAAAACCACTGTGTTAATGCTGATGTTTTAGATTATTCAGTTCCCTACTATTTGTCTGAATTTGTGACTACCTGTCTCAAACACAGAATTCATACTTAGAAGACTAGGTCATAATTTTAAAAGCAACTTAATTCTGTTGGGAGGATTTTGAAAGTTTCAGAGAGCTGCACTTACAGTTATTTGGAAATAAATTCAGCAGCTAGAGCTGATTGGGGAGGAAAGAGAGCAGTAGAGTGGAAAATCTTTGACAAGGAATTTTATTTGAGTAATAGCTCCAGAACTTTGTCTAGCCTATTAACTGCATTTGTGGTTTTTTTTTTTTGAGACCACATTTGACCAGAGTTACTTCTAGACAACATTATGAAGTAGACAGAATTATTATTTAACAATCAAAGGAAATGTAATTCCAGCTCCAGAACTTACTGGCTTTGTAGCTTTGGGTAATTTGTCTTTTCAGAGTCTCAGTAATAATAAGCTAAGGTTAATAGTATGTAGCTCATAGAATTAAGGTATAAATTAGCACACAATAAATGTAACTTATTCAATATAATCCCAATAAAAATATTGTTGGAATTCTTCAAGTAACTGGAGCAAAACATATGAAATTCATATGGAATCACAATAGCCATACCAATCCTGACAAAATAAGAAGGAAAATGGCAGTACTATTCTTCCAGACTTCAAACTTTTTTATAAAGCCATAGTAATTAAAACAGTCTGGTACTGGCACTAAAGCAGAAACAGAGCAGTGGAATAGAATCAAGAACTCAGAAATAAATCCACAACTACATGGACAGTTAATCTATGACAGAGGAGCCAACAACAAACATTGAAACAAGGATAGACTCTTCAATACATGATGCTGGGAAAACTGGAAAGCTGCATACAAAAAGAATGAAACTAGACCACACTATACACAGATCAATTCAAATGGACAAAAGAGTTGGATGTAGACTTGAAACCATAAAATATATAGAAGAAAACATAGGCAAAATGCTACATGACGTAAGCGTCAGTGATGTCTTTAGAGATGCATGCCCAACAGCAAGAAAAAAAAAGAGAACATAAACAACTGGGACTACATCAAACTGAATTGTTTCTGCACAGCAAAAGAAGCCATAACTAAACAACATGACATGCTATTGAATAGGAGAAAATATTTGCATAGCATATATCTGACAAGGGACTGATGTCAAAGATATACAAAGAGCATATACAACTCAACAAAAAGAAAACAAATAAACCAATCAAACAGTGAGCAGAAGAACTAAATAGGCACTTCTTCAAAGAAGACATACAGATGGCCAACAGGCACATGAAAAAATATTTATCACTTATCATGAGGGAAATGCAAATCACGATCACAATAACAAACCACATCACACCTGTGAGAATGACCCATACTTAAAAGACCAGAAGCAACAAGTGCTGTCAAGAATTTGGAGGGACTCCTTGGTGGCCTAGGAGTTAAGTCTCAGCACTATCACTGCTAAGGCCTGAGTTTGATCCCCGGCCAGGTAGGCAGGTAACCCAAATATGGCTCACCTGCTGCTCCCCTCAGTAGTGTATTTCAGTCAGTCTGCCTGTTCTGCTACCCACTCTCTCTGGTGAATCCTCTCCTCCTCCCCAGTTCCTCTATCCCTCTCTCCCCCCACTGCACCTCTGGCCTACAGCCCAGTTCTTCTACATATGGAAAAAAAAAGTGGACAAAAAGGGAATTCTCCTACACTGTTGATGGGAATACAGATTAGTCCAGCCTTTCATCTTAATGAAAAGATGAGAAATGAATCTGCTATATAACCAAGTAGTCCCACTCTGAGATATCTACCTGAAACATTAAAAAATACTAATTTGAAAGGAAACTTGTTCTCCCATGTTTATTGTAGTATTATTTACAGTAGTCAAAGTATCTAAAAACAGATGAGTGGATCAAGAAGATGTGGTATAAATACATAATGGGATATTAGTCAACAATCAAAAAATAAACTCATGCCATTTGCAGCAATGTGGATAAAGCTAGAAGCGATAACACTTAATGAAATAAGTCAGAAGGAAAAAGATAAATACCAGACACTGTCACTAATGTGTGGAATATAGAAAAACCAAACTGAGTGTCAAGTAAAGGCAAGATCAAAAACTAACCCTTAAAAACTGACTACAGAACTGAAGCATCCAGAGGAGGGGTGGAGGTAGGGGAGGGGTAACAAAGAGGCAGGAAAGCACAATGGATTATGATGGGGGGCTGTAGGTGATCTGGTGGTGGGTGCAATATGGTGGTGATGCCTGAAATGTGTGTGGGGGGAATCCTAATGTTACCTCAATTAAAAAAAACTTTAAAAACAAGAACAAAAAACCAAATGTAGCTGTATTACCAGTATTCCTTGAGGGTCATCTGTGTTTAAGAGATAGTTAAGATATGTTAAATATATTTGTATTGTCATTTGCTTGTCAATTCTGTATGAAATCATAAATATGGAAGTGGGTTGAAACTATAAAAGTAAAGTACTTTTATTTATCTTGGTCTTAATAAACTTATGTTTTGTAGTCTGTTATCCTGATTGAAGTCATGATTATTATCTTCATTGAAAAGAAAGTCATTTTGAGTTTTCTTCTTGCTCACCCAGTGAAACTGACACATTTTATATTTCGAATAGATGCACTAAAGACGAGGCATTCCAGTACATGCCATACTGAGCTTCTGCTCATGGGGGGCAGAGCAGTTAGGGGAACCCCTGGCTTTCCTGGGGCCATAGGGATATTTAGATATGTCAGAATGTCCCATCAACATATGATTTTCATGTGAAAAGGCTTCGGTAACATTTTGTTTTCCTTTGCTCTGAGGATAAAGTGAGCCTCTATTCCTGCTATTGTAGCTTTAATTGTAATACATTTATGTATTTTTTCCAGGCCTCTAATCCTGGGCAATTTGAAAATGACAGTGATGCATTATGGCAGCGAGGACAAGTTCCAGAATCTGTTGTCTGTCATGGTCAAGTAGGAATCAACACAGATGCCCCGGATGAAGCCCTGGTTGTCTGTGGCAATATGAAAGTGATGGGAACCATCATGCATCCGTCTGACAGCCGGGCAAAGCAGAATATCCAAGAGGTGAGCACAGGGCAGGCCTCAGGTACCTCCTTTGACACCTGAGCCAGGTGGGTGGGGTGCTCCTGGCCTCTGACATTCCCCACACTGGGCATTTCCCCACGTTGCCAATTGGGGTGAGAAACACACTGCTTAACAATCACAACTGGTCGAACTGTTAGGCATCTCTGCTGAGATTCTGCGTGAGCTCCTACCAAGAGAATGGTTTTACCTGACAGGAGCAGGGGGCTCTGACAGCGCAGCACTACTGCACAAGCAGGTCGTCCCTGAGCTATTCTCCACAGGCCATTGCCCTTCTTCCCATGTATTGTCAACTGCTGGAGCTTGCCTTTTTCCTTTCCTCCAAATTCCCATCTCCCTGTTCATCTTCCAAGCACTGTCAGTCCAGTTTCTGCACATATTTCTCCTGGTTCCTCTCCAGCGTCTCGCTCAATCCTGTGGACCAAGGTACAGGGTCAAGACCATCTTTTTTATGGAGAGGCAGTCACCTAATTTTAGATTTCCACTAGAAATCAGAAAGCTGCTCCTCTGCTTTGAGCTCCTCCACTTTGGGCTCTCCCCAGTAACCTGACCTTGGATAAAATGTTTACCATACTGAAACTCAGTGTCCTCATCTACTTAAATGGGAGTGATGCCTCCTTGTCTGACCCCTCTATATATTTTGAACCCATTGAGATAAGTACTGAGTGTCTTGGAAAGTCATAATTTATGAAGACCTTACGTATCAGGATTAACTATGCCAGTTCCTTAACCAGGTCACTCCTGATTTCAGCCTTTTCACCATTTAATTTCGTTTCCCATTTGTTACCTCTACTACTTCCTCACCTTCTCATTCACATTGCCTCTCCCATAAGCATTTTTGAAATGGTGGCAGAACCATGTTTTTAATCTGCTTTGCCCTCCTCTTCATATTCTTTTTTCATTAGCAGGAGACTTAATCCGTTTATTTTTGGCCATTCTTCCAGACTGCATTCCTTTCCCAGTGCAAATCTGCCACTGGTTTTTCTGAACTGGCCAAGGAATGTCCTCTTTTGCTGAAAGGATATCAAAGAATGGTTGTAACTGTAGCTTTTATACTGATTTTGAAACGGCACTTCATGTTAGAAGAGCTGTGACCTCCTGGACTAGTCGGATGGGAACTCTTATGGGTAGAAAGTTCTCACATGCATTTCCAGATAGTGGTCATAGATAGCATGCATTTGCCTTTTAGAGAGAGATAAAATGTCTGCTTTTCAGATCACACCAACTCACTATGCAATGCAATGCCAAGTCTTACCTAAACTTAGATAGAAGAGGACGAGTGGGAAAGTCCCCCACAACCCCTCCGGCTATTACCCCGCTCTCCCAAGAACCTCGTTCACCATTCATTTCTTCAAATGGTACTCCTTGGTTTAAAGAACGTATGTGATCTTAAAATAAAAAAGCTTCCCCAGCACTCTCAAAATCCCTTCTAGGAAGCCTTCTCCATGTAGAAGCCAGCCCAGGCTTTCTTGGTGAAATTCCTATGTCCCCTTCCTACTTACAGCAGCATGGTGGAATTAAGAGAATACTGGTCTCTGCTTAGAAGACTTACATTTTAGTGGTGATTCTGGCAACTTCTGGTCCAGAAACTTTGGCTCAAAGACTTGTGTGTCTTCTATAAAAAGAGAATACTCATACTCGCTTTAGCATTCATTTAAGTGTTCATTCACTTAAGGTTTTTTCTGAGCTCATACATGTGGAGCATTTTTTTTTTTTTTGGCAGAACAAGGCTAGGCAAATAGTTCTTATTTATTGTAAAATGCAAATTATAATTTTAATGTAAATCACTTTTTAAATTACTTCATAATAACAGTTGTTCTTAATGGGTCTGTGCACATCTATGAAATATTTGTTTCTGGAAATCTTATCTGTCCTATTCATCATCCACTATAGATAAGAGAGATGATAGTGACGATGGTGCTGACAGATGTGTGAACTTACTCTCACCTGTCCTTGACTCAGTTTTTCCAACTTTTAAAAAGAGAGCCATTCTTTCAGTTGTGCTGGGAAGGGAACCTAGATCCAATTATATATATATATATATAGGACCAGGGCAATTCCTCATTCTTTAGTGATGCATGGTGTTTAAGAAAGAAACAAAAGGCCCAAATAGAATTGCTTATGCCAAGTTCACCAAGACTTAATGTCCAATCTTATTATAGTTTTAGCCTCTCACCAAAGGAGAATTTTAAACCAGCCAGTATCGAGTTTCCTGGTCAGTGCTGGTGAGGTTATCAGCAAAAGAAGAATAAGAACCCCTTGCCTTCCTTTAAGGAAAGGTGACTTTGCTTAAAATAAACTCTCTTTTCTTTTGCTTATTAGCAAAATGTCTGACTGTCTGACTCGCTTTCTGACTATAAAAACCACCCATTTTCTACAATTTCTCATAGAATCTTTACACTTGCTAAATGGGATGCTGCCCAAGTCTTGAATGGTTGAAGAAAGACATGATCTTCAAATTTACTTGGATGAATTCTGTTTTTTGACAATGGTAGCCAGAGCTGGTTTCTGGATGAGTTGTTGCAAGATATAGTAGCCAGAAATGTTGCCCAATGTGTGGGTGACAGGGAAGACAAATTAGGTGGCTGTCTTGCCCTGGCTCTGTGTCTTTTCACTCCAGGCTGTCTTGGTTGCTTTGTGGATTTTAAATGCACGAGCACTCTGCCTGAAGAGGCTTGGTGGAGGAGATCTCAAGTGCTCGTCTGGACACACAGCCAAGACAGAGAAGATAAAGCAGATATGGCTGAAACCTGTGACATTGCACACTGGGGAAATGAGGTCAGCCGAAGTAGGAGTAGCTTAACTCATCCAGACAGCAGCGTCGTGTTCACTAATGTAACTACACTGGAGAAGGGAGTAGGCCTCTTAGAATGGAAACTGAGCATGGAAAGAATAGGCTGAAACCAGCAGGGTGGGAACAACATCAATATCAGTGTAAAAAAAAAAAAATGAGGAAGCTGAAATTTGAATACATCAGTCAAATGCTGCTGTGAAGGCTGAAAACAAGACAGCAAGAGACTTAAAAATAAAAACCAGAAAAGAAATCAGTTGATATGTAATGCTCAAAGATGGTTTTGTTTTTCTCCACGCTGAACCAGCAGTGTGCTAGTTAAAGACAAAAGTGTGAAAAGCTTGAGAAAGTCAAACATGCAAAGTCTCCCCTCCGGGCCCTGAGACCAAGGCAGGAGTCCCTCAGCCCAGGGTGAACCAGTGTAACTTAAGCTGCTTCTGATGTGAGACTGATAGTCCTAGGGCTGGGGGCCAGACAGTGGATAAAAAGATCCCTCCCTGAATAAGCTGAAGCCCCATGGACTGAAATGCCTTCCTGCAGTGCAGTTCTTGAGTTAATGATACAAAAATCCTGTGTATGATGCGGCTTGGCGGTGATGGCCATTTGCATTCACAGTCAAAATTTTCCAAAACTGCTGTGGGCAAGATCATATCAGGCACCTGAACCCAGTTTTTAGCTTTTTACTAAACACATTGGTGAGCGAACCATGACATTAAGTGCTGACTTGTGTAGGTTCCTGGAGGAGAATTCCAAGAAGGCACAGCCCTTGACTCAAGGATTTTTCCTAGGTCAAGTGTACATGTAGGGAACATGCAAAACAGGTATCTCATATTTACCTTTGGAATATCTACAAACTAGAATTAGAAATCAGAAGAGCATTTTCTTAGAGAAATATTATAAGTTGTTTAGATCCCTAAGCCAACTCTCAAAATAGTCTTTGGCCAAAAAGCTGTCTGAAATACAATGGTAATCATGCTCTAGAACCGAATTACTATATCTAACAATATGTCTTTGGGGAAAATGCAGCTGTGTCAGACACCAGGACTCATTTTGTCTATGCAACGTGGACAGCCTCAGTGAGGGCACCGTCCTCTGCTTTCCATCTGCAGCAAAGGAACTGACACTGCCTCCCTTTGGTTGCCAGTGGGGGTTCATGTAGGAACTGAGAGGGTAATAGGCAGCAGGCAGACTCAGGACTCCAGGGAGCTCGGGAAGTAGGGGCTTGGGGGGGGGGCTGGCTAGTGCAGGTGGTCCAGCTGACTCCTGCTTGACCCCATCTGTAATCCTGTCAGTGTCAGGGATTGTTCTGTCATCTCATCTTCCCTGGCTTCCCTCACCTTTTTCCCTCTCCAAATTAAACATTACAGAGATGCAATTCTTCACCCCCAGGATAGAAAGGGTCCCTTCATTTTTCATTCCTTTTACTCTTCATTGAAGCCTTTGGGTGCCAATTGTTACCTTGTAGAGTGTCTAAAAAGAACTGTCTCTGGGGCAGAACCTCTCTCAATGGTTCTAGGTCTGGCCACCCACTGCCATAAATACAAATAAAAGGGTCCTTGGTGCAGAAAAACGAAACCATTTATTTTAACTAACTAACAGGTTAAAATAGGTGGGTATGAGGGAGAGCTACCCAGGTAGGGAGAGTGGGAGAAGGTTCAGTTACTGGTTGATGTTATGAGGTAGAGTTGCAGCTACGGAGCCAGCAGTGTATGGCAGAGGTCTGTACTGCTGAGGCTGGGGCTCCCCCCTGGCGGGGGCGGGGGGGCAAAAGTCTCTGGCCTGTTTCGTAGGAATATGGCTGCCTTCCACAACAGCTCTGAGGAAAAAGAGAGTGAGCCCGTGTTTATTGCTCCCTATTAAAGTCTCCCAAAATGGCTGCCAGCACTGCCTGCTTCCCAAGCCCACTCCTCAGGATGTCAGGGGGCCTGTTCAGGCCCTCACCCTGGGAAGGCACCATCCTGTCTGGCTTGGGCAGTGTCCAGAAGTCGGGGGCAGCGTTTGGTCCCTCATGCTCCAACACAATTGGTATATGCTAGATATTTTGCTTGGCACTACTTTGTTCTGAGACGAACAAAACCTAAGTCTTACCTTGATAAATGAAACCTTTGTTAAAATTCAATCTTCAAATAAGAAATACTCATTAAATCTCCAGTGTCTGAGATAACATCGAAAACATCATAGCTACTCAACAAATATTGGTTAAATGAGTGAAGGAGCTTGCAGTGATAGATGGCTGGGCAGAGCAAAGTGAAATTGTGACTATTCCTTCCTACCAAGATCTGCAAAGTCCTCTCCATTTTGGTCTTGATCTTTTCGGTCTAGTCATGCCCAACTCTGCCTCTGCTGTGCAGACATTCAGGGGTTTGCTGCCTCAGGTCTTGGCTCATGGTGTGCTTTCTGCCTGGTGTCCCTGTCTTAGTATCACCCTTTCCAACTCCACCCTGTATCTTTCCCTTACTAACTCCTATCTTCACATTATTACCTTATTTAACAAATTAGTGGAGCATCTACTCTACGCCAGGACTTGTACTAGAAACTGGTGATCTGATGGTGAAAAGAAAACCCCAGTCTCAAGTTTGTCCTCATTCTTATGAGTGTATATCCTATAGGGGAAGACAGATAATAAAGATGACAGAACTAGTCTGGTGGTTACTGATTAGCGCTGTGAAGTAAAAGGACAAGTGCCTTTAGCACAGAAGGCAAAGGGACCCTTTCTATCTGGAAGGTCAAGAACTGCATCTGTGGGGAAGCAATGTTTACATTGGAGAAGACAGGGGAGGGGGACGAAGAGCTTCTAAGGCAAGGAAAATGCCTTGAGCAAAGGTCCCCATGTGGAAGTTGCAGAGTGTGTTTGAGACTTGAAATTAGCCAAGATCTTGGTTGAACTTTCTTATCCGAGGCCGCCTTCCTTCATGCTCCTCTAAGACTGCAGGTACCTACTGGAGCTGCCACAGTTCTCTGTTCACAATCCATCATCATGTGCATTTCTCACATTATAGTATCACTTGCGATGAGTCTGCCTTCCTGTCCAAGCCACAGACTTTTATTTTTTTATTTTCTTTTAATTATATTTATTTATTTATTTTATTTCTATCCTTTACATTATTGTGTATTCCTTTAGGTTTTCCACCACCAATTCACCCATGAACTGTCACCATAGTCCCTTGTGCTCTTTTCTCTCCTGTTTTGGTCCCTCTTCCTCCCCCTTCCTTGCAAAATACCTCTTATTTATGGTTG
Source organism: Scalopus aquaticus (assembly GCA_004024925.1). Classification (NCBI taxonomy): domain Eukaryota; kingdom Metazoa; phylum Chordata; class Mammalia; order Eulipotyphla; family Talpidae; genus Scalopus; species Scalopus aquaticus. The sequence continues at coordinate 2,294 of PVIJ01003204.1, read as the reverse complement.
CCTGCTAGTTTTTGTTTTTGTTTTGTGTGTTATTTTCTCCTCCTGATCTCTTATTTGGCTTACCTATATTCCTCCTATAAGTGAAACCATTCGATATTTTTCTTTTTCCTTCTGGCTTATTTCGCTGAGCATGACCCCTTCTAGCTCCATCCATGTTGCTGCAAATTGCATTAGCTTGTCATTTGTGATTGTTGAATAGTATACCATTGTGTACATGTACCATGTCTTCTTGATCCAGTCTTCAATTTTTGGGTATCTGGGTTGTTTCTGTATCTTAGCTTTTGTAAAAAGTGCTGCAATAAACATAGAGGTGCATGTGTCCTTTTGGATTAATGATTTTGTGTCCTTTCAAACCACAGACTTTTAAAGGGCAATCATTTTTTATTCCAACACTCAGTGTAGCACATGGTATGTTGAAGATGGTTAGTAATTGGTAGGTGAATGAAACAGTGAATGAATGAATTGAACTGAACTTTTGATAAGAGCAGTTACCAAGACTACTGTGCACTCAAAATTGCACTCCCCAATAAGGACCTGAAGTGCAGCTGGCCTATTTGACCAGTTATGTGCCAAGCCACACAGCCAGAAGGACAGTCCCTAATCATATTGGAGGAGTTTTCTGCTCACTGACAGAGGGGGCCGAGGAAGGAGTTGAGGGCCATGGCAGCAGTTTACTTAAAAGAACACCAAGGTATTTTTGTTCTAAAAGAAAAATTAGGGGACCCACAAAGGGTCACCAAATTTTTACTTGTCAAATAAGGTCATTTAAAAAAATCAATTCTGCCATTGTCACCAATTCATTTAAATAAATCAAATTAAAGGGGAATTCTTTGAACCAAACATTTTTAGCCTTAGGAGAAATGTACTGTATTAACTTTATTATTGTCATTTTACTACATTATCATTTTGGGGCCTGGTGAAATTGTTTTCAAGAAATTTGCATCACAGCTGGGAGTGTATTAAACTGTATGAGCTCAGAGGAGGACATCTTCCCCGACAGGATGTTAGGGGCAGAGCATCTATGGGAGGGGCAACTCTTTATCTTGAAGGGTCTGCAGGTGGCAATCTGAGCTTGCAGCCTCCCACTTGAAGGGATTTTCTCCAGCAAATTGTCCAATAAGGTTGTTTCTTGAACTAAGCATTGCATTTTCAATTTAGAAATACATGGTTGGCCTGTATTTGTGTGGGTTTTGTACTGGGCACTTATACTCCTGAGCAGCTAATGCTTCTCTCCAAAGTGAGTAACCTCCTTCCTTGGGAGAATTCACCTCTCTGAGGGGAGTAGTAAGGCAGGAACTGTGAAGGAGGGAGAGTTTCCCCTATAAATTAGACAAAACCTTTGGCTCTTTATTTAGTCAGTGGCTGGAAGTCACTGACATGAACCTAAGGACTTTGGATCCTCTGAAAAGAACAGCATAACTTTCTCTTAAAATAGTTTGGCAGGAGAAACATTCAGTCCCGCTGCCAGCATCCCTAATCTCTCTGGGTCGCTCTGGGCATTGATTTGAATAGCAAGTATCTAAGCAGGTGAAATTTGCTCTTCTTTAATTAAATTAGGTTGACACAAATGAACAGCTGAGAAGAATAGCACAAATGAGGATTGTTGAATATGACTACAAACCTGAATTTGCATCTGCCATGGGAATAAACGTGGCCCATCAAACAGGTACACACACAAATTCCCTTTTAAATTCTGGGTTGTCAACTATTACAATTTTGATTTCCACTGTATAGGGAGGTTGTGTGCTATGGCATTTGACAGAAAACTGTTGGTTCAACTCATCCTGTGCAAAACTCATAATCACTAGAACAGGAAAGATTTTTTTTTTGATATATATATTTTTTTATTGTTATTTATATCTTTTACATTTGGTATTCCCCTTGGGTAGCCCACCACCAATTACCCGTGATCCTTCTCCGTGGTCCCTTGTGTCCTTTTCTATTCCAATTCACCCGTGATCCTTCTCCGTGGTCCCTTGTGTCCTTTTCTATTCCTTTTCTATTTGCCTTTATCCTCCCCCTCCCCCCCAACCCCCCCCAGGTGTCTCTCTCCTATTTGGTTTCCCTATAGTCCTGTTGTAAGTGAAACCATTCAATATTTTTCTCTTTCTTTCTGGCTTGTTTCGCTGAGTATGATCCCCTCTAATTCCATCCATGTCGCTGCAAATTGCATGTGTTTATCTTCTTTGAATGCTGAATAGTATTCCATTGTGTATATGTACCACATCTTCTTGATCCAATCATCTATTTTTGGACATCTGGGTTGCTTCCATACCTTTGCTATTGTGAACAGT